>DWDX01000095.1:0-39679 GCA_018245675.1 Agara michaeli | reverse complement strand
AGGGGATGAAAGTTTGTATAAATCTTCTTAGATTTTACTTAAATTCAAACGCGGCCGAAGTCGCGGGCACAGCTGGTAGTAAATAAATGTAGCTCCACGAACACTTCCATTCTTCTTTTTATTTTACACGGAAACACAGCTCTCAGCCATTTCAATAGATGTTTAGACCAGCGCCTGCCTTATCTTTCCTACGCAATAACAGTAGAAACAAAAGTTAAGTCACAGGTCAGATGAGCTACCCGATACTGAGAATTCCCCGTTGCTGGAGGCATTCGCGGACAAGTAAGAATGCGTTAATTAGTTCTTAATGCAGATTTAAGACTTCTATGTACGAATATGTTTTGCAGAGAATTATAGTCAAATGATTTTATATACGTATTTATCTGAATATAAAACGTTGAAAAACGTATTTATTTATTTAACCAAAAAGCAAAATACCGGTTTCCATGCAACTTGCTTGAAAATTGGCGAATTTCAAACAAACTTCCAACCTCTATTTAATTGTGTCAAGGGTGGAATATCAAAAAAATCTTTACTTAGTGAGTGCGTAAATGATAGAATGAATCCACTGTCGTAATATGATGTTTGAGGCTCCATAGCAAGCTCTGCGATTGTGAACTAGTCATGACATGTCCTGACACGGTTGTACTATACAATAAGTTTTCTACTTCCTTTCTGGCTTACTTATTATATTATCACCCGTACATCTGCTGTAATTCACATAAGATGACGAGATAGATTGAATAATCGTACATCAAACTACAAGCATGGTAAATTATTATTTTATCTTATTACTTATGTGTAATCGGCTTACATCTGTCATCGCATCGAAAAGCAATATGTGTGTCTGTCTGTGTAATGGTGTATATTAAGCCTTTACTGCCTCTTAAGGGTTGAGTTTAGCGACATCTCCGCCTCTTATCTCGTCGATCTGACGTTAAGATGCGCGCGATGAAGGCGAGGCTTACTTAGAGGAGAACGCTCTTATTATTGCTTTTGCGATGTGAAGGAATTCGTTTTGAATTTAACTGACTTTTATTTTATTTGGAGGACATTTTTGCATCGTAAAAAAGGCAGCCGATCGTCGTTATTATTATCATACCATCATGCCACGTCTCTAATGAGGTAGGCAGAGACCAGTGACGTAAAAATCACTCTATGCATCTCTACAAGTAAGCATGTGGTTTCCGTTTTCGTTTAAAGGTGACACAACAATGGCTGCCACCTTAACCACCACCACCACAAATCTATCTCATTATCAAGCCACATTATCCCTCTTTTCTCCTCTTAAGGACGAGCTGGGCAAGTACATGTTGACTTCCCACGCCTTAGTGAATATTGTAGAGACTTTAGCGCCTGTGTTTCCTCGAGATGTTTTCCTTCGCTGTTGTGGCGAGAGATACTTAATTTGAAAAAGTCACATAACTCTTTATTTGCATAAACTCAGACCTTCGTAGTGGGAGGCTGCAATGTAATCTTATCTTACTACTTATAGTAACATCGAATGGACGTATAAGTCTTAAGATCGTGTAATATATCCAGTTCTGCATGCAATACAGGAATTAAACTCCTGATTCCTGCTTCCGCTAGTCTTTGTGTATATGTGTTATAGATCGACTGAAATCTTTAAATCCAAAACTCACCTATCAAGTATTTAAGTAACTAATATTATAATCTAGAGACTTCACACACAGCCAAAAACTAGACAGAACATGTCATATCACGGACAAATACCTAAAAAGCATCGATACTTAGTCAGCATTTTAAAATAAATAAATCATAATAATAATTAGTATGGCAGCACATAGCTATCTATTACATCCAAACAGAATAATCGTATGTGGTAACACACAAATATTTTTCCTGAGTGGAAATCGAACTGACAATGTTCTCTCGGCATTCAGGGTATCTAACTACCAGACCAAAAGGCCAGTCGTCATATTTCCGTAGATAATTTTATATATAGATACAGAACAAGTATTCGTCCTCAGTAGACATTTACAGGAAAACAACTCGCTACCCGAGGTTCAGCAGTCAGGGCCACTGAGCACTTGACCAACAAGCCAGTCCGTCTGCCACGTCAGTAAAGAGACATGTTTATCTAAAATTATTATCATGCCATTATGAGATTAGCCTGTCCGTCTGTCACGTCCACGGAACATGGGAGTTCGAGTTTGAAGTGTTGTTAACTGTTTAAAGGTCGTGCAGTTGTTAAGGTTGTATGGAACGTTTAAACAAGTAAGGCATTGCATGAATTGACCGCGTATTTAATAAAATGTGACTTGACCGATTTCAAAATTGCTTAAATTAAACTAAATACATATATTGAACGGTAGAGTCGCTAAGAACTAGTAGTAGGCATTAGTTCACCAAATCGCAGACTTACCAAGAGAACATCAGGTCAAGACTACCACTAAAAAACGAGCATGGTGACTTCGGCGAAAATTAAGAATCTGATAGCAGTTTATCTCGACCGTAGCCGGGTCTTTAGTCTCTGCCTAGCGCGTGACATACATGGCGTAACTGTACGCATGCAAGTATTATTGTACATTACATGGTGTTGTGACGTATAAGTCAGCATCTCCGTTATATCATTTCCTCCACTCCAATTAATGCCCAGTGGGTAGAGCAAATTTAATTACAAGCCGCGCGCGTGACCGCGGGCGGTCGCGGGACTGAATTAAATTGAAATATGTAATATGTACCGCTGCCACCGCACGCCCTGTACTGCGGTATAGCATTAGCAATTCCCACTTAGCGACTTGCGACTGAGTCGTGCGACTCAATGTTGTTTCAATGTTGGCGTTAAGAAAGATAATACACAAAAGTATCTAACTGACAATAATCATAACTTTACATGCAGCTCTTTTCACGTAATAATAAACAGGTATGACGTTGTATACGTAATCGTATTGTAGTAGCAAAGTCGCAAATTCGAATTCTGGACTTAAGGTACCACGCGAGTGCAACTGGGTTAACTATGTCGCTGCGGTGATATTAAGAATGCCCCCGGCATCGTATCAGATCGACAGCGCCATTTAAAGCAGAGGAAAAAAGAAAGGAAAAAAAAGATAAAATACCAATCTAGAGGCAAGCATAATCTGTAGCGATAAGCCGCGGCCGCTACGGACAAAACGCTGGCAAATAAAAAAGAAAAGGGAAGAAATACAAAAGATGTAATGCTCGGCGCTGTCGAACGGGGCTCCCGCACGCGCAGGGTTGTCCATTTTTGATTTTTCTGTTATTGTTGTATAATCCATCCATTTTTGTTCTTAATATATACTGAAAGAGGAAACTAGTATTGTTGTTTATACAAGATAGTTAATTAAGGATTTTCACTAGATTAACGCAACGCAATGTTTGTGGTTATATAATTTGACGTGATTTTAAGAAGTTTCATACTACCGGCGCTACTATGTCTGCAAGTTCTTATAAAATCTAGTCAGTTTAGAAGGAGGAGTTGGAAGATGGATTAAACTGGGAAGATTTCCAATCCAGGACTTTATTGCAGAAACGGTCGCTGTGACCTGGGTTAGGTGCAACATACTTCTGACTGGAGGTAAACATTCAAGGGTGGTGTACCCACATAATATGAAGTAGAAGGCATCAATTTAAATCATGATGGCAAACTACAAAATAGTCGTCATATTAACAAAAATGTATTTTGTGTGTTATCAAATAAATTTATTATTCGTTAAGTCTACATTTGCAATTTGTCAGACCATAATAAAAGCACGTCAAAAAGCCATCCATTTATTAGAATAATAAAACGAATTATACAATAAAATAACATTTAATATGATTATTGCAATTTCACGATGTTAATAACTTAGATTATTTCTCTGAAACTCACAGTTTTAACTGGACTTTCATCAAATATGTAGTAAAGTTTCACGACACAATGTGTATATAAGGGTCATCACGAAGAATACACTTCTAACCACTTTGTAAAGAGATAACCGCGGGAACTAAGGAACAACGTTGCTCCTGGAACGTGCTGAGCCACGCTATTGTTGTCATCATTGCGACATATCAACAGTTTATTGTTTTCGATAACCACAAACGTCTCTGTCTCAAATACGCCGTCCGTCTGCTGATGTAAGAACTCATTGTTCTTGTTACGAACACGGTTATTAATAAAGACGTATGCGCTCAGTGATCGAAATTCTACCATCAAGTGTGTTGACCACTGTGTTGTTTACTGTATTTGTACTTGAAGCCATATGAGTAGGAAAGTCATGATTTAAATACTTTTGATTTTATTGCAAACAAAACTCTTTAATCGTATGTCGACATTGACACTGACAGTTTTGAACAGTGTTATTTTTAAATTTCAACAATGGATTTGAATTTCGATACAGCAATGTAGAGTGTTAGCTTCCATAAACTGTATTTAACAATAAATAGCGCATTTTTTGACGCTTTAGTGTTTTATATATTTTGTATTTATAACCTAACGGCAGCAGCCCTAACGGTTGGTTTGCGATTAAGACCTAGTATTCGGTCAGTAATAAGCTATTAGCAAGCTATTACAAGTCACATGTTGCGCTCGCTGCTAGCGCGCGCACAGTTATGTTATTAAAAATAATATAATAATATCTCGCGACCACTAACACACGACCGTCTGATCGCAAACTGGGCGTAGCCTGTACTTTGGTAAATAGACAGCTGTGCGATTACACATATATGCATATCTAATAACATACTTATATACGAGTACAAAAAAATAATGAGCAATTGTGCTCGTAAAAATAATGTTTGATCTGGGTGGGAATCGAATTGACAGCCTCTGTCTTTAGAATAATGCTTTTTAACTTTTAAAGCAATATGCCTTTTGGTATTAGTCTGTCTACGTTGACGCAATATGTACGGTTGTCAATTAATATAGGAAATATTAAGATAAGTATTGGTCATCCAAGAAGTAACTAAACTACAAAAAAAAATTATTAGTCGTTGGATGCAGGTTCCAAGGGAGACCGAGACTTTCCTACCGACATCAAACAGGTCAGTTACTGGGTAATGGAGGACTCTTCAAATCTGTGAACGAAGTGATTAATATACAGAAGAACGTCAGGTCTGTACTGATATTTGGCACTCGTACTGCCTGCCTTCCTCCTTAGTAACCCGGCGTAATGTTATAGCAGTAAAAAGATTTTAAAAAATCTTTGGCATAATACAAAAGTGCTAGTACGATGAACAAAAAGTAGATACTTTTACAAGCTAAGTGCTAATTAAATTTCGCTAGATAAAAAGCCTCGATCAATTAATATCTAGTAGCGTAATTAGTGCCACGTCTCGTGAATACCAGTATGATAATGACGGCCCCGCCCGGGCGCTGGTACTATATTAAATTAAAAATCCAATCACACTCGAACCAATTACTTTCCTGCGTGTAATTTAAAAAGTAATAAGTAACTAATGTAGAATTCAATTTCATATTTCGTTTGTACGTTGATCGAGTTCATCTCCACTGTGTTATCCGGTACATTATAGAAGGGGTTTCATTTTGAACTTTCTTCTCTTCATACATATATGTATAATGAAAATCTTTGATTAAAGTTTGATTAACAATTGAAATCTATCCAGATAATGGCTGCAACTGTTTTTAACTCTTACTGGTAGTTACGGGGCACTCTCGTACGAGAATAAGTATAGACGAAATAATATAAGACAGAAGTTTTTTGAATAGAACAAACTATTGAATCATTTTAAAACAAAATATGATTAAAAAGTTCAGGTATTATGGGGTCTGCAGTACGATCTGATAATAATTAACATATTTTTTATTTGGTGCAAGCTGGCATTTGGCCGCGATTGTACCTAATGAAAAGTGATAATACAGCCTGTATACGGAGCAGCACGCCTGTCTGATAGATGGGCAGTTTACTTGTAAATAATTTTTCTAAATAAATTCTATGATCTTTCCAATCGTATGACAGTGGAAACACTCCGTACTGGGCCCATCAATCAAAAGACGGTGCCTACTCGAAGCCCGCTGAAGTTTTTGTTTTAAAATTTCATTATCAGGATTCATAACACATCTCCACATCATTAAGGCTGTAAGGTTAACGAAATAAGGTTGAGTCTAATTGAATGTAGATATTCGGAAAAGAGTTTGCGTTATGTTTGATTAGTGCAATATACACATTAAACATTGAAAAAGTTTATAAGTATAATTTTTTACGTTTTTTAAAGTTTAAGTGTTTTCTTTTCTGTTTTAACAAAGGTATAAACAATAATTATTTTCAGCTTTTTATATAAAAAAAATATTAGCCTTTTTTGTAGTAAAGTCTGTTTGACACATGCGCCATGGCGATAAATGGTTTGGTTCTATGAGCTTAATTATAAACCTCGGACAATAAATATACCAATAGAGCGAGGAGTAATACTTGTATCTAAGGCACTAAATAATAGATCGAGATAGATTTAAGGGAACATTCAGGTTCAAGCGTTACTTACGATTACATTGCGCTGGTTGTATTACAGTTTACTGCTTGTGAGATAACTTACCTGAAAATATGAAATATAAAATTACAATTAGACCAGCTTGTCGCTGCGTTAACAGGTGGCAGAAGTTGGATCATTCAAACCTAATGATTTTCATTAGGTACATTTCGAGTACATTTGAAAACATTTATCAACACTATACTGTACATTTGTTTCAATGCTATTTTAAAACAGTGACAGTGAAATTTACAGATTATTAAAAGTGTGACTTAAAAATAAATTAGTTAATCTTGAAATAAGTTATGGGTATTCCAACGCCGACATTTCCAAAGATGTATACAAAGCTAGTATTATTAATGAGATACAGGAGAAAGATACTTTATGAAAGTTCACGGAATAACAATTAAATTGATTGATCAACGTGCTAAATATTCCTCGCTCTATATCGCTCGCTTGTCATACCTGTCGTATATAAATTGGTATGCAAAGAGTCACAAAGCACGTGGGCGAAACCAAACAACACTTTCACCAATAATAGCCAGCTGGCGCAAGACAAACGAGCATACATTTGGTTCAGACGTAATCAGCTCATATCTCGGGCGCCGCTATCGGGAACGAGCGGCGTCCATTGAGTGCGTCCGTACCGTTATGTTATTATTTAGGAGACGAGATAATTTGAAGTATAGCTTGGAACGCGATGTATTTGATCTCGGTTTAGTTGCGCTTCTCGATGCTAAGTAAATAGACGGAAACATTTTTATTTACAGTTTTCCGCCAGCACCTAATAAAAATAAGACGACACACAAAAAGAGAATAATAACAAAACAAAAAAAATATATAAAAAACAACTAGAATAGTACAATGAAAAAAAAGTGTATAGTATTTACTAAGAACATTAGTTTGGTTCGCCTGTTCGTTCGGTGGCAGCAGTTAGTAAGTTTCAAAAAGGCTCGAAACGTGCAAATTGCTGTTTTCCTCAGACTTACGGTGGAAATTTGAGCAGCGGGCGAACGCTAGTTATTATTAGGTTACTTATATCGGTACTAAATGCGAAGTTGGTAAATATCACGTCTATATGATGGAGAGGAAACCGATAGTTATGAGCGATCGCGGTTCGAATGACTGACCTTGTAAATTGGAGCCAGCGCCCGTGACCGCCACGCTTCCGTGCCGGCGCGCCCAACTGCACTCAGATATTAACTAAACTATTTCGATTCATAGTTTTTGTTGTTTCCTTCAGTACACACACGACGTATTGATCACTCGCTTTACTGTACGCTCGACATAAATAATAAGAAGGAGTATGAGACCGGTTCACGCTTAGAGAAGAAAATACAGTATAAAATACGGGATGAACACAAAAAAAAACCTCAAATTACAGCGCACTATTTTTTTACGTTTATCTGCAATCTGCGCTGGCATTACGTTCGAGGCAAGAAGACATTAAGATGGAGATAATGGTACACGAGTTTTTCTAGTATTTAAATAAACAGGACTCGAGCCAACGGGATTTCGGTGTTGAGCGAGCGGGAACATTGTTGTGAACGCGGTCTTATTTTATACATATTTGCGTGCGTATTTCAACGCGATAACAAGCTCGCAGTACCGTGAATTCATATCTGCGTACACGTAAATATAATTAAGAAATAATGAGCTGTTCGAGCTGCGAACAAAGGAAGATTTGTAAAAATGTTACCTACGGTCTCTCGGGCTCTTTGGGACCGTTGTATATGGAGTCTATGTAATTGGATACATACAGATATTCGTAAACACTTACGAGCTCGTGAAATTAATGCAATTTTTTGTAAATATGCAAATGATACAATGTTGAATAAGTAACACGACCGTGAAAAAATACATTTTTATTGTAGATATACTATAAGCTATCCTAGAACTGACAAATTTCATAGTCACTTAAAGTAACGGATGAAATGACTAGTCGCTTAAGTGCATGGGCCCTGGGAATCGAACCCAGAGCTACCGACTCGGCATTAACCACTACATCAAGAGGGCAGTCGAAGTCGATGTATATTTAGAAAATTCCATTCCCGAAGCACTAGAGTAAGCTTAGACTAGAGTAAGTAAGTTTCAAAGTACCCGCCATAGTGAAAGTATACTAATTACATCGCAGATCGAAACGATCAGTGAGCTATTAAATCAATGGTATTTATCTGAAGCGGGTCCAGCTAATTGACGTCCGGTTTCGGTTTGTATGCTAACAGGCCATTGAATTACTCTCAACATCGGTATCGAGGGATCGGCATTCAGCTCTGACAGGGATGCTAGCGGTAGAACAAGGGAAATTTGTGTTCCCACTTCACCGGCCTGTTGCTTCAATGATCTTGATTGTTGAGTCGCAGTTTCAGATTACAGTCCCATCGAAGCAATATAAAGTAAAAACAAAAAATATTTGGTCTCTGTTTGAGCATTAAATTAACCATATAAATATATACTTAAATGATACATATATGATTAGTGCGGAATGGAGAAAACTAAAACCCGTAGTAACTACGTATCTTTAAAAGTAAAAGGTGAAAGGCCTTTAAAAAAATGTGTCCAAGTGCAGCTTTAGAAACGTAAACTAATTAGCGAATTCCGGAGTATGGTGTATGCGCGGGCAGGGCGGCCGTGTAGGGCGGCGCGCACCGGGGGTAACAAGTGCCGATAATTAGCTGCGCATTTTCTTTCTGAGTGCACTTTAGTGTTAAGTACGGCACTCAGTTTTATTTGAGTTACATAATATGTTGGTTTGCAAACGATATCGACCGTTACTTTTGTAAATATTTGAAATATTATAAAAGTAGGGAAAGTTTCTTTTCAATTATACAAAAAGTTACATTTATTATAATACTGACTGTAAACCAGAGCCTGAATAATGGTAAACGGACAACTGGTTAACTACCTATCTATGTATTGTATATATTATGTTTGTATATATAAAGCCGCTAATGTTTTCTTATGGAAAAGGTGTTATGCCCGTTGCTGTACCCCGCCACCGGGCGCGCTGAGGTGTTTCATTTTGGACACCGTTCAATCTGTCAACATGAAAATTGATTGCAGCTCAAAGAAGCTCAGCGGTTCGGGTCGCCGAGCATCGAGCAGAGTCTAGTTACCAACGACGCCGGTAATGCATCGACGTTCAAAGAGGCTCGTCTCAGACCGCAGAGATGCGCGTACGCATATTGTTAAGGCCTATTGCCCTCATTAACGCTAGTTAAATGTCGGGCCCGCGGCGGCTACACGGCACCAATTACCCGCTAATATTTAAGGTACGCTCTTTATAATTAGGGACCCTTGTATCTATGTATATGCTCCATTAGTTCGACTTTAGAGATATATCTAACTTTGTTATGTAGATAGCGAACATTAATGCAGGCTCTCGATTTTTTAAATCAGTTAAAGTATTAAAATATAAGGGAAATTGAGTTAAATATTGAGATAAATATAAATGTATTATATAATATTCAATGGTTGATGTAATATTTCCATGCTGTACTGTAGCCTGTACTGTGTCGGCTGTAGCCGAATATGGAATTCTATTAAATTAGAACACCTGTTATTACCCTAACATATTCAGGTAAAAAATATTTATTATTACTTTCAAGGGGACACTACAACTACTAGAACTCGCCTATATTCTCTTAAAGACGTTGTTCTTTAGGCGACGTTGAGAAAAGTGGCCACAGTGATGAAGAAAAACCTAGAGAACCTAAAAGAGAATGCCCCTTTGCTCAAAAATAGAACATTCAAAGGGTTGAAACAAAAAGCTTATCCCGCTTATTTGGGAAGTTACATATAAAGTACAACAAGACAACAATCCAAAAATCAAGTGAGTTTTAACAATCCTATGATTACGTACATTATTTGTATTTTTAAGTTAAAATACCACAGGTAATAAGCATGCATTGTAGCGCTATAGAGTATGTCCAGGGACCTCATTAGGCATCGATATTATTGAACCCTACACTTAAGGGCAGGCCGTAAATAAATACCACCTGCTTCTTACAAATTGGAAGAGCACACTGCACGTAGAGACTTCGAGAGCTGCACAAACATTGACGGCTACCGTGAAATTTAACATATACCTGTCTCTGTCACTTATAAACAATTAACCCTCGGTGGACAGAGACGGCAGCGCTGTGAGAAAGTGCATGTAAACATGGTGCACAGATTCTCAAAAATCGTTGAGTGATGCTTGACAAGTTTTTTTATTTATCACCACGCTGCTCAAACGTAAGCAAAGATGACACTTGATTCTGACGCGGTTTGCTGTTTTTAAATCATCTATGTCACCATGACACGTTCAGGACGGATATATTTTTGAATAACGCCATAGAAAGACGTTCCTCAATTCGACCAACATTACATATATGTATGTACATTACAAGAAAGGGCCGTCCATCCTGCGTGGAGATATACACCATGATAAAATGTTATGCTGGCGGATTGTCGTTAAATAAGTTAAGCTTAATTTGATAACATGGATTTTCGCAAAGTAATATCTGATACAATTAACAATATCTTTATCAGTTAATTAATGTTTTTGTACAATCTTTTCAAACAATACCGGAACAATACCAGTAGGTACAGCATTTTAATTTCATTTTTAATGACGCATTTATTACAAAAGTCCCTAAGCTCAATTAAATATTGCTCAATCGTTAACTTGAATAATCATATATTACTTACAATACGCCAGTTATGATCAAGGTAATGTAATGTTTATTACCGATGCATTAAATTGCATTTTAAACGACAGTTAGTAACGGTCGTTCGATTAACAATTAGTGGTTACCGAGAGCCAGCGGTGCGCTCGCCAGCCGGCCGCTGCGCCGGTTTCATGGTGATAAGAACATTAATATGTCGATAAATAATAAATTACACGTCTCATCTTATAGAAGCGCTGCGCTGCCCGCGATCGACGCTTAATATCGGACCCGAACAGAAAAAGTGTAAAAAACCACTGCAACGAGAATCGCATGATTCTTGTGTTTGCAGCTGAAATAGGGGTTGTGTTGTTGTTTTAAACGGCCGACATTAGAACTTGATGTTTTACCGGCTAAATGTTATGTCGTATTTTGTAATGAAATTGGGAGAACGCGTCTAATATTAAAGTAAAAAAGTTAATATATTAGATCTGAAAGGTCATTACATTTGAATGTAATATTTTCTCCTGACTGGAAGGGCGTATCCAATACTAAGTTATTATGTTACAATTTGCCTCGACATGCCTTGAATACGTATATGGTAGATTATGTGAATTTTATTTGTGTTTAAAGTGGATGTGAAAACTAAATCTTTCCTATTCACTTCTGTATTTAAATGAAACGCCAAGGAACGTATATATAAAACCTAATAATACATATAACAATGTAACTAAAATATACACTTTACATTTTCCCTATTGAAGAGGCAAGAATGTTCCGACTCCTACGCAGTATAAATAATAGGAGGAAATTCTATATTAAGTGTCAGTACTTCGCGTGCAACTTGTTACGATATAACTAACTGATCATACAATAATTTGAAATACGGCCTCCTGACAGCTGCGCCCGATAGTCGGAAGACAAAGCGGTACATATTTCAACCTGAATAATATCGATAAATCTCCCCATACATCACTACTTGCAGGTATTCGTTATAAGTCGAGAGCCTCCGATTTATTACTATTGAACACGAAAAGGGTTGGTGAAATTAAATTTATACGTAAAATAATGGTTCTTATTGTTAGGCGATAAAGTCCAAGTTGGGCGAACAGAAGATGGTAATTCGAGATTGGATGATCGATTTTTGGTTTTGCAGCTGTTAGCTCCTTAAAACGCAGCCGCGGCGTAAATTTTTCGATTAATTCAGACTTATCTCTACGTGGCGTAGATCTGGCGATATGTATGAAGATTAACGTGCATAGATAATGGAATTATAAAATAAAAACATCATTCATTGGCGCCGTGAGAATTTTATTTATGTGCGAAGGTTATTTTATTATGAGGAAACGAGCGGCGGCGGTCGGGGCTGGTCTACTCCTGAGGACTGGATATGGGAGGTTTTCGCCTGTAGTGCACCTTTGGGCTGGGAACTTCATACTTCAGACCGAAACATATATAGTTTTAATAACAACTTCGGACAAGGTTTTCATCAATAAATAAAGTACAAACTGGATTCATTCTATTGGAAGTTATGATTTGGGGAAACGCAATTTTCTTTGCCTATGCAATTCTACAATGCACTCTGGAGTGTAAAGTCAAAAACATTCTGTGCTACCATCTAAACCTTCCACGTTGAAGTAAGAAACGAGGAAACAGTAATAAGTGGACCATTTTTAAGATAGTAATAATGATAATATCTCAGGACAACTTAGTACCTAGACTAGACCACTGTTGTATGAAGAGCAGACAGCTCATAAGCTGCATGTCATAGTTTCCTTATACATATATAAATATTTTTAAACTGAAGCACAAAATAAATATTCATTCTCATGACGCCAATATTTGTTTTGAGCTGGAATAGAACCCGCATCTCCCGTCTAGATGTTAGGGTCTCGAGCCACCGGACCTGCCGGTCACATTTCGACTAGTTAAGAAAGTCACGTTATGTACTGTCTCATAGCTTCCTTTTTCTATCGCGCATTATCATTAATATAAATTGCTACTCTGATGTAATGAATGGACGTATCCAAGTGATATATAATGTATTTAATAACTTAAACCTGGGGTAATTGAATATTCACAAAGTTGTGTAAACACACGATCATTTATTTGCGAATGAAATTAAGATAAATTACCTCGACGCGGGCAAAACACTCGTGTATGCGCCACTGCGCCATTGATAATATGAACAGATTAACGGCTTTATTCATACTCGCTCATTGAGTGTATTAGTATTGGAATCGCTTATCCCTTTCTATCATGTTTCTAACGGGTTGGGCGGAACGACACGAAGTATACAATAACTTAAGTATTGCTTTTGAATGTTTGTGAATACGGAGGTTGTCGTTTATTTCTTCGTAATAGCATATAAATCGTCAACAATTATTTTTGTATAATGAATATGATGATTCCTTGACCCATACGGCTCGAAAATATTCTACCAAAGTTAAATTATGAAAAATTATTCGCGCAAGAAAGAGACATGACTAGGAATGGGGAAGAAGACAAATACGACCTGATAGCGCAATGCTTATCAGTGTTATGCAATTGCTCTGGAAGTTTGTGTCGTTATGCATGATACTTACGACCGACGGAATCTTATTGTTTGGTTAAGAATGTGTTGTGAAATGAAAAATCTGCTGTTTTAAATAATCCTCGTGTCCGGGCTAGTGTTCTGCCACCTTTATGTTACAAACCTTTAATCGATGCATACACAAAACTGTTCAATATTCATTATAATAGTTTATAGACAAAATGAGGAATATATTCTCGTGTATTATTTATAACGCGCGCTAATAGCCCGCTATTACCATATTTACATTTAATGATTTATATCCACCTTTGACTTTTAAATGACGCTCGCTCCGTTCGTCAGATATTTGAACAATCTCATCTCACACCGTCATTTATACCGAAATATGTTAGACATCACAAAAGTAATTTCACTGTAGCTCAGCGGTTAACTGCAATGCAAGATGAATAGTGTAATGCATTTTATTTTGTATGCTTATATTCGTATTACAGTCTTTTGTGGGTGAAATTTTCGTGACTTTGATTCGCTTGTGTGGAAGCTTAGCTGCAACCTTCTTAAATGTCAATGCTGGGATTGAGTTTCTTCCGAAACGGCGCAAATCCTGACATACTCCACCACGCTGCTCCAGTCCGGACTGTCGTCGATGCGGGCTGGACACAGGCGGTAATAAGTATGAGCGCGTGACGGCCGAATCACTTTCCTCCTATTCATAGAGTAGAAACAGAGTAGTTACGTGTAAATGTTATTAATACTGATACGAGTAAATACTAAAATCCAGGACAAGCGTGGTGCTGTGACGGCATATTGGAATCATGTTCATTAATATTCAACATTCTTGTAACGAATTCTTCAGGCAGCATCTTGTGACCCGCGGACCGCTGGACTTGACCCGGAGCTTCTACGTACCTGGCCGTATGTACTGCGCTACTTTTACTTTTATTTATCTCTAGCATTTTCAACTACATTCGGTACGAGGCTATCGTCAAATCGGTGTTCCTCAGATTATATTTAGAATCATACGTAGCGTCATGAATTTAATTAAATAATAAAACCTGTTGTAAAGAATGCTGCAATTAAACATAAAATATAGCGCCATTAAAACTGCAGTCGCGGTATTTCCACGCGAAGTATGAGAAGCCTTAATCGACGGAAGGATGCGGGGAAGCTTTACAATTTTGCAAAGTATTTTATGTGGTGAACGAAACTTTGCTTCAACCTTAGTAGTTACACCTGAATATATACAGTATATATTACTATTGTAATATTATGTTAAACTAAACATAAGACAGACCGAATGTTTGATCGGCGCACTGGTCCAGAGGTCGGTGGTAGACTATTCAGTCGAAGATCGTTGGTTCGATCCCCTCTAAGAACTAATATTTCAATGATGAGTACTATTATCTGTTTTATTTTTATTTTAGAGTAAAGTTATCTATATAAATAGTTACATGAATGTAGTTTATCAGCTCGCTGATTACCATAACACAGGCTCTGTTTATTATGAGACCAGATAGTTGTACGTGGAGTTAGCCAATAATATTGAAAAAATTACAGTTAAGATAAGACGCCTTTCAGTCACTGAACCTAAATAAGTAGGTAGATTGGGTGCACACGAGCCACGACCAATGTTGAATGTAACTTCGAGCGGTGCCCGTTTGCTGCTTCGATAACATGGAAAGCGAAATGCAAATAAGTTTGTTATTTAATTTCCATAAAGCTATCGAAAGCACGGATCGTTGTTAGATTTATCAAAGGCCAATGTAATCTGGAAGCTAATTATTTTTAACATAAATGCCACAACTATCTCGTAGTGACGTGAAACATAAAACAGAGATCTGATCTCAAGCGACTGGCTCTATTTTGTACCGCAACGGACATTTGATTTAAATTTGTGAATAATCTATTGAAATATTACACGAATTATCAAGCGTAATTTACAAGAGGTTTAGTGCATACGATTAAGGGGAAGATTATGTATCTTTTCTTGGAACAATGATTATAATTGTTATAATTACGTTAGGTAGGTTAGTTATGTTAGGTACGCAGGCAAAGAGCAAACAAGGCTGGAGCCTTGGAGACCTGGAGGTCTTCCGAATTTGCAGGAGAGACTCGTTCCCAGCAGTGGGATGCAAAACGGGTTGCAACCAGCCAGCCATTAGTTGCATCCACTTTTTTATTCTGTTATCTTAAATGTCATATCCCTGTATAATAATGTCGCAACGACTAGTCAGTCGACCGATCGTCAGCGAAAGTCCGTCCCCTTAACAATAAAGGATCGTCTATGAGTACGTACGAACCGGTCCGCGATGCATTTACGATTGGCGTCCATTTTCATAATCTCGCAATTAAAAAATATTAAAATGCAGCCCGCTTCCCAACTAATTACATTGCTATCTAATAGCACCTCATAAAATATCATAAGCAATTCGCTTTTACGAGTAGTACCTTGTCTGTGAGCTGATGTTAATCGACCTGAAATATTAAAATGACTTCACAGTCATCTCGACTGCGGTATAAGGTGGTGAAAAAGATTACATACACCGACTGGGACCATTGGACTAGTGGTTAGTGATCCTGCCTGTTGAACATGCGATTGTGGGTTCGATTCCCACTCGGGGTAAACATTTATGTGATAAGCTCGAATATGTGTCTTGCATCTGCGAGGAGTGGTAAATATTTATTTAGAAATGTATGTGTCATTTATCATCTATCTAGCTGTCATAGCATAAAACAAGGCTCTCCTAGTTAGGCATCAGATGGCAGACTGAAATTTTTACCAAAATACTATTCTTATTTGTTAAACAATGGTAATACCGCCGTCACGTGTACAAAGGATTTCCATTCTGTCTATGGTTCCTGGTATATTTCATGGTCATCATCTGTTTAAATGTAACGATAGTCGACGCTTACGTTACCAATTTTTGTACGAAGGCGTTTTTCATTCATAGTTACGTAATTCAATAGATTTAAATTTTTATACACAAAGTAAAGCAAAAAACGAGGAAGCATAGAACAAACATACAAAACGAAATCCATTAAGACGTTTAAAAAATATCTCAAGCTCAATTATATTCTAACTGATGGGTTTATAAAAAGAAATTAAGAGAATCACACAACAAATCACCGTGTCCATTCAACCGGTTGACGTCAATATTAAAAGCCTGAAAGGAATACAAAAGGCTTGCGCAAATATTATCAGAACCCTCGTCGAAAAAAAGAACGTTCGGAACATGCGAGAAGAGCATAATGTTTGAACAATAAGGAAGGGATCGGTACATGCGTACATCAAGCCCTCCACAAAGGATGTAAGGGCGTATACACACGGAATATTTAGTAATCGAACTCGTAGTTTATATTTAGGTGCACAATAAGTTTATGAAGCGTACTGTTCATAAAAAAATGGTAGGCAATCGGTTTGAGCTTCAGTTTGACACCTAAGATTGTCGGGCCTAATCCTGGTATGTAATTATGAAGATAAAATACTACTTACTAAGGGTTAAAAATAATTTTCGGAGTGTGGCTTGATGTGTACTATTGGTTTAAATTCGTTATGGAAGCAGAGTCGCATCCATCGCAGGACCAATGTTCATCGCAGGACAGGGTTCATGATTATTAGGAGGCAAGTTCGGATATATTATGACTATTTCTACGTATTACAATATTATAGAGCTTCATTCCAAATCTAAAAATATATTTGTTACTTGAATTAATGAGTTTCCGATAGAATTGAAACATTTAGTTCCAATAGAACAGACATCAACGCACACTAATACATTCTCGTTCATATATTCAAAAGCACGGTGCCACGAAAAGTAGAATGTGTACGATTACCCTATATCGACGCCTGTACACGGTAGCGGGAGGAGATAGCATCGTCATGTCTCGCTCGCAGCCATCTTGTTTTATACCTTTTTATTTGTCTTATTTTCGCAAAGCCGAGGAACGCGAAGTCAGTGTCGCTAAATTGCGGATTAAACTGAACATTCGCGTTGTAAATTGATACAATCGTGACATAATTGAGTTTTTTAGGTTTCACTGCACATTGGTGATCGATCAAGACGCGAAATTGATGTGTTTTTAGTTCAACGTGCCAACTTGTCAGGCGTCGAGGCTGTATCGTATGTGAGCACTGTTATAGTGATTTTTTTGCTCTCTCATAACATAATTTAATTTGAATATATTATGAGGTATGACACATAATAGGTAGTGAACTAACGGAACTTTTCCGAAATAGACCCATGTATATTTTACAATTCATTAAATGATAGTGTTAATTATGAATAGGTTCGGAGTCATAAAGTATATAACTATAGTTGTTTACTTTCTATCACAAGTTTAATAACTTCATTAAGTAAGCCGGCCTCGCACGGCTTCGTGTCAACTATGGTGAAAGCGAAAGCCTCATCTAGTAAGTTTCCCAGAGTTTTTCTGAGTCGTGTCTATTCACATATTGCAAGTATATGTTTACGACTTCCCTTTGTTGTTTAACGATAAATAGGCTAATAAAACTTCTTTATTAACCATGAAAATTAAATGTTTACAAAGTTCTCACTCGCATGCGCACTAGTAGCGCGTTGAAGTCTTTTGTATTAAAAAATACTGATTTTTCACTCCCAATTCTTAAACTAATTACAGAGTTATGCGGAAGTAATTACATTATAATAAATGTACATTGTAACCATTTATATACATAAATTAAATGGTTGTTAATTTGTACAACATATTTTGTGTTCATTTACAAATTTTTATTAACATTTAAGCATTGAAAGTCGAGAGTGGTTTTTTAAATAATAATATCTTCTCCTTCTATGTATTTAAGCATAATAAAAATAATAGGAAGGAGTTGTAAGGATAATTTTTTCAAGCTCCCGTGAAAATAAAATAAATATCTGTGTAACATCTGTTGAAATGAACAAACATTTTTTCCACATTATTCCCTTTTCATCTACCGTGTAGTATTGATATTATCAATTTGAGTAAATCACAGATAAGAACCTAAAAGTTTCAATGCGAACAATTTTATTCTTCTGTCGTTAAAGCTTGATGTGACTTAAAGCGGATGGCGTTACTACTGTTAAATACTGCTGTTAAATTATTTTCAATGATGACAATTACAATTTGATTAATTGATCTATGTTCTTAAAGTCTTTTAATAGTTTCACGTCTGTATATTTTATCAATTATACCAATCATATCAGAAAAGGAAATATAATATATAACACATTTTCAAGTTTGACCAATATTTTCAATTTTTCTATAATAATATCTATTGACAAGAAAATAGCTTGTTGCGTTTGTGGCATACACTGATGGCCGCGTTGTAACCGCAAGCGCATTGTGAAATTCCGCGTACCAGCACTATCGGCAATAGCGGGTTGAAAGCCGTTGAAACCATAATTTAACAGTACTATAAGATTGACTGTGCATTTCTATACATACATATGTTGAGTTCATAATGCATAAAATTGACTACATTCTAATACATCAGATTTCTTTACTCACGCAGATAACATAAGGATTTATATTTTAATCCTGCACTAGAAAATGTTCCAAATGTGTTTACCAGCTACTAAAGATGTGTAGAACCCTTTATATTATTAGATATTAATATATCTATAACTCTAATGTAACCGAAATTTGCGCTGGCCATTTTTCTTATTCGTTACATTATATCACGTAGAAATAAAATTACTTAAAGTAAGTCTAATGAGATTTGGTAAATATTTTTTTCTGTATAAAACTGTAAATAACGGTATTAGGTATGTACCCCATAATATATTTACATATGTATGTAACAAGAATTGACGAACCGTTGAACTAAGTAGAAAAAATGTATATACTCACTCATTACAGCACGTCACCATCGTTTGCGAAACCGTGACCAGCGTGGTGGTGGTAGTCGTCAACTTGTCGCCGATGCATTTCTTCCTCGAATATTCATCCAAGACGCGATCTTCCTTCAAGGGCTGCAACACTTCCTTCACTCTGTTCGGGGCACTCTTTACCGTCGATCTTTGGAATTTTAAATTAGCAGTACTTTTCCCATCCGTTGAGATCTCGGTTTCCTCCGTTACTAACGCCCCCTTCTTTGTCTTACAGACGGTTTTAGACGTTTTTCCGTACACGTTGCCGTTTTTATGTATCTGTTCATTCGAATCTATTACTTGACTGTTAGCTTCTAGAGGTAGACCGTTACTGAGCATGCTTTTTATATTATCACTACTGAGATTCGAACCGAACAGTTCGTTCAAATCTTCGTAACTCTGTATTGGTTGTCTTCTTTGGTCTTTTTGCCACGTTGAGTCGAAACCATAAATAGGTTCCGCTTCAACACCGAACCACTCTTTCCCACCGTTAAGTTTTTCATCCGGTGCTGGTTCTATTTGATTAAAATTACTCGTATCTTCGAAAAAGTCATCTGTCAACTCAGTTATTTGTGCGCCCGGTCGTTTGGTGTCATTGTCGAAGTGAAGGAAACTGGTGTTGATGTTATTTGGTTTCTTTTTCCCATACAACTGTCTGTAGTATTTCTCCTGGTCGCCGTACATCCAACAGACTTTCCACCATTGCTTGCACATCAATATGTTCGCCGAGTTTGACGACTTTATATGTCTCGTGGCTGTCGTAGACATTTTTGTTTTCCTTGCTCACTGTTTCTGTATATTTTGTAAAGGACTTGTTTCACCACTCATTTAGTAACGAATTTAATTTAAGCAGATGACTTTATTAAGTAAGAAGCGTGTGTTTCAATTCAATATATTAAAGCACTTATTATTATAGTTTATAATCAACACAAATCCACGTAAAATTTAATTGGCCCTCTCGTGATGTTGAGCAATACAATTGTAGACTTCGAATAAAATGTAGTCCGTGAAATTGAATTTTAAGTAAATAAAAAAAAATATCATTAGTATTTTAGTGGGCATCGTGGAGTAGCGCTGGTATAAATTAGCAACAATGTGGTGATATATGTCTTGTTAGGGTCGTAGCGACAAATTGACGTGTGTTTTAATTGTCTTTTCCACCTGCGTCTGGCATGCGGCCTACCATCGAGCGTGTCCACGACAAAGCATTGTATGATAATTTGTATAATTGCTGAACTAATGAGGTAATACTAAGGAACGGAGAAATCTTAAATACCATACTTATGCTATGTGAAGTTTTGCTCAATTCATTATTACTAAGATTCATTTCTGTTGAGTCTCGTGAAAATCAAAATTTAGTATTTAAAAAAATATAACGATTCGCCTGTTGGATTTTGTTTTATAAGAGGAGCCGATGTACGTACGCCATAATTATCCTTTGCTTCACTAATATTAACTTTCGTATTCTACCGTTTTACATCACCGTCACATATCATCATCAGATACTTAAAATATATCTACTAACTTATTTGCCAATATCGGAAATTCTAAAAGATACTATGGTGAGCATGCTACAGGAAGCAGTAGGCACTTATTTGAAGCATTTCCCGCAATAGCCCTTTGTATGCCTGTTCATAATATTGTTCATCTACTCGAAATATTGTCAGACTGTAATGAATGTTATTTCTTTGTGTTTAAGGGTGTATATTGCTTGAATGCACTCTCAAGCATTTTGAAGCTGTGTCGCCTACTGTTACACTGTTATTACCGCGGACTTCGTTGTGGTCGTTACTCTTCTTTGTTTTGCAACCGCTACGTGATTTACTGGTTAATTGTGTTCTAGAAAACTGCTATGATTCCACACAGAGATATCAGTGGACGACAAAGGTACTTTGCGTACGACAATTCCGCTGTAATAGATTATGTGGAACTCTGGAATAATAGGTTATCCAACAGGCTATCCAGGGACTAGATTGCGAAACTACTACTGTTGCATTTTTATCGGCTTGTAAATGTTCAATCACATTTTTGTACTCAGGGTTGAATGGTCTGTTTAGCTTATCATACCGAGCAAAGTTTACTAACTGAGTCATCGTGGAAGTGTCGGGATAGGGTTAATTACCTAATTGTGACCATGCCCTGAAGAGAATTTCAGTTCTACTTCGGACTTCCACTTCCTACGTATTTACTTTTATACCTATAACGATAAAATAAAGACCTTTTACAATTTGGTGCCAAGTGACTTTGGTTTTAGGAAAATAATATGATATTTAATAAATATTTGCGACTCTTATTCATTATTCTATATAATCGTATGTGCGCATTCCAGCGAGACAGCTAAGACAAATAAAATATAGAGACGACAAGGAAAGATGAGTACGATTTACAAAGTAAATACTTGCAAGTACTTATAAATTCATGGTAGGCCTCTACGGTCACAGAATCGATTCAAAACAAAAGATATTCAATACAAACGGATTTGTAAAGGCAACATTCAATCGGTTATTTCCATGGTTATTTATCTATTCCTTTGTCTCTTACGTGGACAAAAGACAAATAATGCTCGGTTGTGCTCAGTAGTAAATTTTATCGATATGGAATCACAGCTCTACCTACAATTATCGATGTTATCGGCGGTCGCAGCACTAGTGTCTAATGATTTATTGCCCGTATTACGAACGCTAGGCTACTCGGGTAATCTAGAGCCTGGAGGCTTTCTAATAATAGCCCGAAACAAAACCGTAGTAGAGCTATAGACGCAAGTAAATTGAACAATTTGTCAAAGTCAGTAACTGGATGAAAGTGCCTGTTGTTCAGTGAGTTTTTTCTTTTTTACAAAGGTGGTATACATTTTCATATTATGCACATATTTTTATTGGAGATATTTATACGTAGCATGAAACACTGTTAGTGATTAATTGAAGAATACTAGCGGATGTGACACTGAAATACTTCTTTCACCTGTTATACTGTCATTAGACGCCAGCCATCGTTTTGAAGATACTATTGACTTGACGAAGAAATAAGTACAATCCGAGCTTTTTCGACTCTACATTTGTTTCTTTACTAATGTTATATAAATATACAATTAGAATCGCATACTAGTATTATTTAATAACACATGAGTATCAGGCTGTATAAGAATTTCTTGATATCTTACCACATTACCATTAATTGAAAAAAACATTACAAAAGATAATTAAAAAATAGATTCCATTTGACATTTTTATTTAAAATTGATATGCAAATATACGTTGCGATGTTCACATTATACAACTGTGACTATTATTTACTAGCATTTAGCGCCAAGGTCTCGAAGACCTCTATCTTGTAACTTATACATTGGATTTATGGTTTTACGAATATTAAACAGTTAACATTCCGTTACAACGTTTATAAATCGCTTTATTACCTCACTTCTCTTACGCACGAAACAACCGATCATTATTTTACACATCCATTCATGGTAACTACGACCTTTGTAGATATATAATAAGGAACACATTTCCGTGATACTTTAATACTTTTATGCAACTTTGTATATCAGTTTATGTATCTGTGGTTTTGATAAATTTGAACCAGGAATACGACTGCCTCGCGTTGCCGCAACGAGAACAAAATGAGCGAGGGAGACAGATTGCATCGGTAGTAGAGCACGCAAAAATTTTAATATGACCTTTCGAATTTTCTGTTTCCAAGAATTCACTAATTGCTAAAATTTCGTTGTGTTTAAGGCATTTCGAATGAAATTGCTGTCAATTTTCAGATATGATTGCAGGCTGGGATGAATCAAATTTTCGATTATAGCGTACGATACGCCGAAAGGCTTCGTATAAGGCGTCAATAATTATCAAAATGACAGCAAAATGTATTCAAATTCATTTGTAATTCAGTACTTTATGATCATTAAAAAGCGCTTGACATATATTCGTAATGATGCTAATGTTTCTAATCAAATATTGCACTTCTTTTTTTGTCGAGGAAATAATCAAGAAATTATCATATCTATGAACACTACAAGTATTTCGTAAACAATGCAACATACGGCATTTTAATAATAGATTGCATTCATTAGTTGTCTAATTACTATAGCTCGGTGTTCACTTAGAGATAAGTGGCCGCGTGGGCCTTGCTTCAGGATATTAATGTTATTACTAAGAGGTTATACATAAATTGTGTCTTCAAACTCATCAATCGATTGTTATTGTATTAACCGTTGTTAAATTTAACAATAAATGATCTTCTTTTTATTTTCCTACTTTTTTGCCATCAGTTTCATTGGCCCAGACCGTCGGGTTCCATTCCGGCGCCCGTTCGCACAGCAAGTGTGAGCTCTATTCAATGGGCGCTACAATTATTGGGAACATTTCAAGTAGACACCATAGATTGACAGACAATAGCGATCGGCATAATGAAGTAAAAGGTTAGGCAACCCATTTCTTTGAATAACGATTTTATAATACGATCGAAGTTATATACGCGAGCTGAGGATACAATTTAAATATTAAATCTCTGATGGCTCCATCGAATGTATCTCGTATTTAATTTACACTGTATTTATGTAACACGGCACCCGCAGTGTCACCGAGGAAACCTCAAATTAAAATTAAAATAGTTTTATTCATTATGCGGTACATACACACACAATGAAGGTCATATTTTAGTCATCGTACTTAGGCTTTTTGCGCCCTTACGGCTATAGTAGACCTATCTTTAGTGGATCAGTCATACGACATAGGTAGACGTCCCTTGACCCACTGAACTTAACGTAAACGTACGGCAAGCGCCAGTATATCTCTGTGAATTATTTTTCTTCTCTATCAATATACAAAATAGTCTATGTTATTCACAAACAATTTATTTATCTATCTAGGTAACATGTATATACATATATATAGTACACGTTTATCAATTATCCGGTTACCATAACGGGGATTGAATTGCCTATTTGGGGATCACATAGCCGTACGCGAAGTTATCTCAACTAATCATTGTAGCATCGGGTACACTTATAAACTAATAGCACTTTATAAAGTAAAGAGTCATAACTTCTCCGAGATGTGCCGCGGTAAAAAGACATTCCCTATTTAGCCGAGTTAGACAAGCGCTAACAGAATTAGCCGCATTTAACGACAATTCCTGCCATCTAATTTTTATCGCGCACCAATAGATGCATTATTCAACGTTCCCTGGTCGCGAATAAATACCGACGACGTCGAACGCACCGCGCCGCATACTAAGTGCCGGCTCTAGCCGCGGCTAGCGCGAGGCTAGCGGCTCTGCGCGGTTACAGCGTCATATAAACGGTTTGTATGAAAATCAGTACAACGCCGCTATGGGTGGTTCGAGCTGCGACTAATGCTAATGACAAATTTCAGCCGCTTAACTTACTGTCGTGTTAATGTTTAAAGATAAAACTTGACGCCCATCGAAATTCAGTACATATTCATTGCCCATCTAAGATTTAACCGCAGTCGTGAAATAGCTGATGTCTTCAATCGGCTGAACCGATTTTGATGAAACATATGTAAGAACGTGTGCAAAGAAATCAGCTTTTCACTAAGAAACCGCATTCACACCGGTCTGCCCGTTTAAGAGCTACGTCGGCAGAGCCACACGCACGGAGGTTGCAAAGTTATAACACTCTTTTTACGTCGGAAGGTAAGAAAGCGCTAAAAAAGCACGAAAGTTTGAAGTCGCACTAAACAAAAGTCTCTCTAACAGTCCTATTCGCGGTGTCGCAGCTGTCCGCGGGCAGCGGCGTCCGTTTGTAATTGCTTTCTATTCGTATGTTACTCTGTTCTCATTTAAAAGGCAGTTGTAATTAATTTTCAGTTACGACAGTGTGTCTATGACTGGGTTTATGAGTAGTTACAATCGAGTAAGCTAGTAAATAAAAGTGTATATATTTATATTACGTTCGATCGATATAATTGCAGGTGACTTTGCTTAATTAATTAGTTCAATTTAGTGTGTTAGGGCCGTGGCCGAAATTATTCATACAACCGTTATGAAAAACCAGCCGTTCGGTACCATCGACAGCTCATAACCAGCTTTTGCCGGCTTTTACCGCGTCTCTCTTTACAACATCGTAAACATATAAAATGTGCTGTTTCAAAGTACCTACGTGATAAAATAACGTGTATTATGCGTTCGCTACTCTCTTCGAATAATGAAGGTTTATTAAGTTCCTCTATTTAATAAACACAGAATTAGTCGATATGAAATTCTTGAAGTGGCTATTGGTGCTCGCCACACGACACTCGCGGCCGCCACTACGGTGATCGATCTCTATAATTCGAGCACCGTACGTCGGGCGCCGCGTCGCGTGGGGCGCGCTCTTGTTGCCCGTTAAAAATCAATTATCGAGAAAAAAATAAAGGTCCAAAGTAGTAGTTGCAGGTGGCCGTAGGCGGCTACGGTCCGAACTACGAGACGACGACGAACACGTTACGCGCGGGAGAGAGGCGATGGGATTGTCTCGCATTTCAATATTCCGATTGTGAGTCATGTATTCCGATTTCGGTTTAAATTTCTAATCATATTTTAGGATTTTCAGAGTGACAATAGATTAGAATTTGACCTATTCTCATTTTCTTTATCACGTTATTTTGAAATTCGAATGCGAAGGAAGTACGAATAAAAATGTGTATGTCACATGTGTATGGCGCACGGAGACGACGACTAAGGAACAAATGGAATCCTGTAAGTAATGACACCGCTAACAATAGAACTCTGGAAAATGGGAGAAGTTCTCTATAAGTCAAGATAACGGCACAAAATGTTATTTTATACGGATGTTACTATGTATTTTAAGGAATACTATATACTTAATCCCGGAATTGAACCTAGGACAAGGTTCCATCTATCCAGAATTTAGTATATCATTTATAGTCAATGAGAAAGTTATTTTCTTATTGAATTAAAAATACAGGTAATATTTACACAAGTTATTAAACTTAACGTTATACTATAGCCTTATATAATAAGGGTGTCGTTTATGTGAGATGATTCTTTTCGAAGGCGCTCAGTAACATAATACCAAGTAGACTTCTCTTTAACTGGCCATGTATTGAAAACATATACTAATGATAGTATCATACTGTCATATTACGAGTATATTTATTAATAATATTGCACGGGTATAAAGTCGGCATCGAGCTTTTAACAACTCGTAACCATAATATACGTATTTAAAGACCAGATTGTCATTATATATAGTATATATATTGTCAGGTTCGTTTGTCCTGTGGTCGGAATATCTTACTGAATATGATAGAAATAATATTATAAGATACCTTATGTTATACGGCGGCTATATAATTTTAGCGCGGGCAGATCGAAAACAATAACGCAAATTGAGCAATGCTGAGCGCAACCTTTCAATAGAATGCAGCCTGGGTTTCAAGGAACTATTGAGTCCTATTGGAGGCTCTCAGTGGGCTGATGTTAACCGGAGCCTCTGCTCAACCGTTTACAACTACATATTTCTAGGGTATAATTAGCGATATACCTTACGACAGGACGACGGGAAACCCAGTACAGATTGATACATATAGACTATTGTAAACCTTGAAAAGTACAAAACTTACAGGATCATTTTAGAAATCCTTTCTGCGTTAAAAAAATATGCCAAACAGAACTTTATAACGAAATGACGTACTTTTGAGATGAGTTATACTTTTGAAATGACCTAATATTGTATAATACTTGTGTGTCCTGAATCATTTGATTATGAACTTCACGTCAACGTAATAAGGTTGATAGTGAACTGGTCTTCCAACAATGCAGTTAATAGTGCCCCGAGGTTAGGTTCTGAAATGAGCAGCTTGCGGTTCACGAGACAGGCTACCGGACAAAAAAGTTAAAATTACAATAGTTCTGATAAGTGTGGCTCAGCACGCACTGCCGTAACAATTTAGGGCAATTTAACGTAAAATATTCCCACATTCGTACATTTTCAGGCAAAGGTTCCGTGTATTCATTATCTGAAACTCTTACTCTTTGTCAACAACCTATTATTTGTCATTGGCTTTTTCAATTAAATTATAGTGTAAATTTAATGGTTCCCTGGAAGCTACGGAACCTTCAACCTACTTCCGACGTCTATGCAGTTCTTTTTGATGCTATCCAACAAATAAATATAAAAACTTTCGTTAAACATTAAATATTTCGTTACTGTTGGAGCTACATATGTAGTTTGACGAATGTTTTGATTTGAAAAACGCATTCTGATAATTATGAAACCTCCAATTATAAATTTACATCCAAAACGTTTTGCAAATAATTCCCAACGTTATCGTCAAATATGGGAATAATTTCAAATGAAATAAGTTGGACAGTCAACTTTCCGTTTCTGGCCATGAGTAGAGCTAATCGCGTGGTCGCCGCTCGAGTCCGGGCCGAGTAATCTAATTACACGCGTGTTGCCGCACTAAAATATCTCTATCAAAGAAAAACCGCACTTTCGCTTCTAAGCGTATCCCTTTACTTAATGGATATGTAATGCAGATTAAAACTAATTAAGTTAGATTGTAATGATTATGTCCGTGCATTTAAATATATTAATTTATTTAGTCGCTTGGAAACTCGTTTTTGTTTTTAATTAAAATTGAACCTGAGGTTCTTTGGTGACGTCGTTCCATCATCGCTATAGAACACAGATCATCTTTACAAGTAACGCGATTTATAAACGTTCCCAACCAAACTCTAACAGGACTGTAGGAATTGAAATGTTAGTGTGAATTCGTTATGTGAGTGTGAGTGGTGGTTATTAGATTATTTAGTTGATTGGTATTCGTTCGGAATCGGGAACAGGCTCGCTGGAATACAGTCAGTATTCGTTAGTATCCGTGCTACGAGAAGTCGGTCACGGTCGCTCTACACATGGATTGGCTTATGAGGATGGCTTATATACCTATTATTGAAAATTAACCTAATGTCGTTACCGCTACAACTAGAAAAACTTCATACAAAAACGAATCAATATATCGCTCGATAATTTTCGCTACCCACAGCGGTAATGACGCCAGTCTGAAAAGGCTTTAAGTAAGATTATCTCTGGCGGTGTTGTCGCGTTGACATAATTCTTGAACAGCCGGCCCTTTCTTAGGTGCGGTTGCGTATCTTTTGCCTAATACAGATTAGTGCCCGAGCTGCCACACCGCGAGGGTGCAAGTTCTGTTGCATCGTATTTGTATGTACATTTATGTTTTTTCGTTCATTTTACCGTCACCGAGTGCCAAATATCTCCATCCTTTCAGACCTGACGCACATTTGTCACTCTCTTCACACACATGCTGTATGATTTTTTCATCATTATTATCATTAATATTACTTCTGGCATTGTCATTTTTTACATCAGGGTTAACTGATGGAAAATACCATAAAGCTTTAAGTACTCCTTGTGATAAAGAAACAATAAAGAAATAAAATAAATAGTCTGAACATTTTATTGATATTCGTCGGTAATCAAACAAAACCCTGCCGCTATATTGGCCGGTAACGTGGAAAGATTACTGCAAGTGAATGTCGATCAACCGGCGTTCAGTGGCGCTGCCCACGTACGGCTATATATTAATATTACTTGATTTACGTCGCGGGGCATTCGGTGGGTTAATCTCGTGTATTATTTACAGGCCATTTACTGTTAACACATTATTAAAAATAGTGCTGACAACTTTTCCGTAGGCTTTTTGCTCTCGATCTAGTGCGCTTGTATGTTGTATAGAGTTGATGACGGCAATTATTTCTATCATTATGACCTAGACATCAAATAAATAAAGATTTAATTTACTTCTATTTTTCATATTGTACCTTTACTTCTATTTGTACGCAGTAAAAGGCAAAATATGGCTTGAACTAATAAACCTGTAACATATTTATATGTACCCATATTTATGCAAATAAACGTCTTTGTCTTTAAATCTTATCATATTTTCTTCTTTTTTTTCTAATATCTTATGCGTAATTCCTTATATGACTTTCGGTAGAAAATAAATGCAATAAAATGCAAGTATTCCTTAACATATCAAATTACATTCACTAAATCTACACGAGTCTACGGTAACCATTTTTAATTTGCCGAGCAAAGCCTTCAACGCAATTTACCAAAAAAAACATCTCGAACTGGGGCCAAATTCTAATGCACCAAACATTGCTAAGAAATGTCCCACCGTCAATATTTATCAGTTTTTATAAAAGAACACAATATTATATTGAATATTTTTATTATTTACACAGTTTATGTAAAATCAGTAACCAACGACCGTAGTGCGCTCGTCCAGTGGCAATTTGAAATTTATATCTTTCTTTGAAATCATTACCACGATCTGAACGATAAGATCGATACTTTGCAAAGCTAATATATAATGTGCCGTTCTAATCTCGACTTTATTATGACACCGACAAGTCTCACTTAAACTCGAGCAGGAGTTACAGCGACGTGCGAATGCGCATGCTGCAGGCCACGCCAAAATACATCTGTTTTATATTGTCTGTGTGAGTTTTCCTCTAGAAATGTATCGTAAACTTTAAAAATCTATAAACAAATTGCAAAAGGAATTTCTATTGATGGGGATGTACTAGTTAGTGAGCACTTCTTTAGGAGAGAGGAAAAAACGAGATTGTTGGGGAAAAAGATCTGTAGAGAATTTGTGATACAAAAAAAGGATTCGTAAGGTATTTTAAGGGAAAAAGATTAGTGGAAATAGAGAGCCGCGGTCATTCTTACCTCACGGGAGGAAAAGCTGATTGTCACGTTTTTATTCAATTTCGTAGCAGGTACAGGAGCCATAAATCGGAGGCCGATGTTTTATTAAATCCCCTCGGGAATTCCACTCAAAACACAGCGGATAGAATATGATTTATGTAGTCTATAAATCAAGTTCGCCGCGTGCCTTATTGGGAACCAATGCCCTTATACGATCTGTATTTGCTACTTTTTTAATCACAAAGAAACAAACGTACAATCTTCATCTTGCTGCTGATTCAGTGGGTATTGATCTTGACTTCCGAGCGGGGGTTGTTCGTTCACCTCCCAGAACAACATCATAAAGTCCGATGAGCAAACATATTTGTATATGTATATAAGTAGGTTTTTAGCTGTTTTATACTCGTAAACTATACCTTAACCTAGTTTGTGATCAGATGGCCGTGAGTAATGGAGTCCCAACATATTATCATTGTTACAGTTATATGGACTCCTCGACTGTACTAGATTGTCGGTCTGGATGGTCTGGATGATCGATTAGTTTGTGTTTATATAGCATTGTATGGATGATAAAGATCCCTTACACAAATACTGAACGCTTGTAAATTTATTTCAATAAAACAACAATCCGTCTCACAAAACGCACTTAAACAAAGTAACAAAATAATTTCGCAATAAGTTTTTACGGGGCTTTTATGAGTCGTTTGGAAACCTTTTAACTTTCTACCCCGAGCCGAGGTAAGGATCGCTGCAATAACAATATGTAGCTACACAAGAAAATAACATTTAGGTCAAACATATTTAAATAAGTCGAGAGTTGAATTTTTGCACTGTGAGAAGAAAATTCTGACTGATATAGCTTTTTGATGTAAATGTTTTTTATAATTAGAATTAATTAGAAATTATTGAAATGAATAAATATCTACTGTAATATTAAATATTAAAAACACAAGAAGTAGAACTATTAAAATTATTATATATGTCGAACTGGTTGTATTTTGGTGTACGCAGCAAAGCAAAGGGTACCATATATCTTTATCCTTACAGACCTGTCTTGCTTCTTTTACATTCATCACTCTTCATACGTACAACCCGGCTTTGGAGACGACTGACTCCCCGTCGGACAGTATCTACCCCATGTGATTATTATTATAGGGCACCTGCTTCCTTCAACACTAGCGTTATGTACCTGTTGTACCTCAATAATGAGAAATGATGTACATAAAGCAATATTATTACACGTTACCGACAGGCAGAGGTCACAGATCAGTGAGGTTATTACGACAGTAATATAACGAGTCATGTGACTCGTAAACGCTGCATTCCGCACAATGGAGCAGCTTTCCTAACGTTTTCACTGTAACAATCCGCGGCGCTTTGATGCTAATTAATCGCTATCGCGACACACCATCTGGCGGCGGTGACGGGCAACTTTTATATCAGATTTATTAACCCACCAATATGGTGCGGGGCTCTCTACGGTCGGGCCGATAAAGATTAGAAACTTAAAGTATATATAAGTAGACATCTATACTTATTAGATTTTATTATTTTGATTGAGCTTCGGTCTACGAGCGCTTCCCATAGCGACTGGATAGTTCCGTAATTCAGCATCTGACAGCATTCACGCTCTATTCTATTGCTTAATACAGTTTAATGTTATTGTAGACAGCGTTACATTGTCATAGACTAATGAAGCCAGTTATCATGAGCTACAATTAAAATTTTCCACGTCAATCGTATGATCCGCAGTGAAGTGTTGACATAAAAACATGGACTTGCACTTGAATATTGTCTTTTTCTAGTTTCGATCATCAAGATTTATGTGAACCGAAGCTCATGCGGTCATATAAGGACCATCGGAGACCAGTTCTTCTGAAGGGTCCCAGATGTTATCCCTTAATTATTCCATTAACAGATCTAGAAATAATATCCCGTCGCTCGTCTCTGATTGCCTTTTACGTGATGTGTATGACCATCTATCATGGTTAAGGGCGTCGCCTCATTGCGCGCGATTAACGATACACTTGACGTGGTTACGATTGATTTATACGGGTAGGAACTTAAGTTAACTCATGACATCGTGAAGTTTACTTTAATTTAATGCATTTACACTGTTGTAACCTTATTGGTAACGGTTACAAGAGTTAATGCTCAATGACATCATCTCCCGTCAACCTTCGGTGATAAAGAGACGTTGCAGTTGTCATTTATTGTGTTTGATTGTTGTATTTTTGACACTAAACCACTTTTTAGGTTAAGAACATGGCAAAAAAATAAAATGACTGCTAAGAAATGAACAAATGTTTCATCTCCAGTCGCTCGCCATACAACAAGTGGACGAAGGGTAATACTGAACGATGCAACTCAATTTCAACGCTTTTATTAAAATATCGTTTAAAAGAATATGCCGTTTATTGTTTATTGCATTACAGGTTGTATGTAACATGCAATCTAGAGCTATCGCGGAGAACGGCGGTGCATTACAATAAGACTTGAATAACAGTTTAAAGAAATTGTTACAGACCACCCCGTTTGAAGATTATCGGCTATTGCATAAGTTGACATAAAGGCGAAGGAGTCATCTGACGGTAAGTGATCACCGCCGCCTGCAGACGTTCGCCAGCGGACGCGATACCAAAACGTCGCCAGTCTCAAAGGCCTGTGTTAACATGATTTTAGAACGACCCATCGTTTTCGTGACTGTTTTGTCTGTGCTGCGATGTGACCCAAAACGATGCAACGAAGTTCCATACGTAATCGAAGCCTCCACAAATTTATTAGACAACTGTTAACTTATTAGAATTCCATTAGAGTATAGTGTTAATAATAATAATTGGGACAATTTCACGCGCGGTTATCTAACTGCAAATAAAGCAACGCCTGTGTTATGATAATCGGATAGCTGATAAACATACATGCACATACGATATAATACTTACATAGACATTTTTATTATACTCAAACGTAAAACAATATATGATATACTTTATATTTCATTGAATGTAGTGCACACTAAGTTTGCCTCATTTTATTCAACTCTCCTCTTGCAGGTCTGCTGGAAGAGATTCCTATATGGAATAAGCAGTGCCTTTGTACTCTTGTGTTCGTGTTCTTTTCCCTATGAACTCTCTCTGTGTACATAAATAAATAAAAAAAAAAACAATCTAAAGTGCTCATCGCATAAATGTTTGTGGAAGGGAATCGATCCCTCGACCTCCGATGGCGCTAACCACTTGACCACGAGGCCAACAAGACAGAGTAGTAGAGCAGTAGGTATAAAGTGACGAGTGTAGAGAATGACGGCACTTCCTATTGGGAAGGAATTCTAATAGGAATGTGGTAATGAACTGTTAGTTGGAATTAGTTTAGTTAGTAATAAGTATTAATAAGAATATTAGTTAGTTATAATCTTGTAATCCTACTGATTAATTTAAATAAATATTGCAATAGTCCTTGCTAGGGTCGACCATAATAGACGAGCCTATATAACGATTTTGATGAAAATAGTAGAGACAAAATAAATATATATTAGTACCGTAAGTATTGCAAATCCTTACTCTACCTAGCCCTATGCAAAATTGGCATGACGTTGAATATTGGAAGGAATTTCCGTATGTGCTCTGAATGGTATGTATATGCATTTGTACGAATACGGCTACTTTTTTACACTGTAGGTATAGGTACTTACAGTGAGTAAGGACAATAATAGTGATTCATTCGAATGAATTCTAAAATGGGCAGATTGTTGGCCAATTGAGTCATATAATGGGGCAGTCAAAATAACGACGATGTACAAAATTTTATTAGAATAATGTCTTAACACGAATACGTGATCTCAACGGGGCTCCGGCTAGTCTTAGCGCACGCGACATAGCCGTGATGTTGTTGCATTAAGTGTCTTTAACTTTAAGTACAGTAAATATAACTTAAGATTTCGCAAAGTAATTGGTGATATGATGGAAATGTTTACTCTGTGATCGTTTTTTGAGCCTGAATTGCAAGACCATCTTTTCATATACTCTTTTCACTATCAGATATATACGGTTGTAATTTCTAAGAAATTAACCAATGAAGAAGAATCTTATTTGAACATTTAATGGCTTTAATTCATTTTCGCAACGATTCCAATAAAATAAACTTAGCATCCGAATAAAACGTGACTCTATAACAACATTTATAATTTAAGTCAAAAAAACTATTGTTTGAATGTTGAACTGTAATATTTTTTCAAATGACACGTCTCACTGACGTGCGTCGACCGTTAAGACGAGCACCTTTCCAGACGCAGGTGTAATAATGGGGAATAAGGGAGCATCAGTAATCGCGTGTCATATACATGTGGACTACGTTATGTATATCACCACTTTCTTGCTACTATTTACCCAGCAGCACGTTCCCACGTGTTTTCCTATGTATAAAAGCACTGTAATCCTTTGTATTGAATTCACTTTCTACACACAATGCACACACACAATTAGCGAACAATACACGCAATGTGCCGCAATTCCGCTTTATTCCACGCCCTTTTGTTGTGACCTGTCACATCATACAAACTCACTACATCCAACGCGGCGTCGAGCTTACGCGCAAATTTTATTCGGACACCACACGCGAGCGTCGCCGCCGACGGCGCGTGCGCAACTGGCCGACACCGGCGCTAACCGACCGCATCTGCGAGTTTCCCGTGAAACAGAACATAGTATTTCCTCGAAGAGCGAGCGGTGCAATAATAGACCATCCCTTGACAGTAGCCATTCAAACCCGCTGTTTTATTTACGATCTTAATTGAAACGGGTCCCGTCTCTATCACGCCGCGTATAGTCGTGAAGCGTCATAAATTACTTGCCAGTTTTCCTTTGCGCCCCGATCTGAGCGATAGAAAGTCGATGGAAGTAATCGACGTGGCTGGCTGCCGAGGCGTTTGATCTGACGCTGCCGACTGATGGGTGACTTGGGACATGATTGTACAGACAAAAACAAGCGCGAGAATTGATCTTCGGCCATCCCTAGCACACCAACTTTAACCGGTAATAATTTTAGTAGTAAAATTATCGGTCTACGAAAATATTTACAAATGCACATATGAATATTTTTCCGACTAGTTGGCACGGTTAGGCCCGGCCGACTTTGGGATTGGTTACTTCGGTATTGTTATTTATTAATAAACAAAGAATAGCTTTTCCCGGTAATAAAGTACAGTCAAATTATTATCGCTTTATTACCCATTACAATAATCTTCAGTCCTTTTACATCACAAAGGCATGTACAGTGCCTCTAATAGATTACGCCTCCAGCCCACACTCGCTATTTAACGACCGGTAGGCTCTATAGTTTCTATTTACCCAACGATTTGTTTAACCACCATTCCATAAACAACGTAAACGGGTAATATGTTTTCTATTGACTTAAGAATAAAAGTGACCATTCATAATGTACGATCTTAACTAATATATGATTAAGTGCAGAGACTTTTAATTAATGTAGTAATATTAGTAATAGCAGCAGTATCAAAGTAGAGTCATAGTATAATATAATTACGCACTTGATTTACATTTAGATTATCTATAAAGAAATAGACAAAAATCAGCTCGATTTTTTTCTCGGCTTGTCGAGCGATCATTATCCTTTCTTTGTTTTATTTGGTAACTGGCAAGATAAGCTTTAATGTTCGAAACTGACGTGTGTACTAAAAATATTTTGGAAACACAACTTAAAAAAATTAGGATAAAAACATTAATCAAATATAAATGTATGATCGAATTTCGACCACAAGTACCTGGCGAACTCTAGCATCAATTAGTATGACACAAACGAATACACTCCGAGGTATCTGGGTCCAAATCCTGGCACCTCTGACTTTATAAAATTAGCATACTCCTCCAGGCTGCAGATGTGCAAAGAATCCTTAATATACTTGTATGACATCACGTATAAGTACAGTTATTCAAATATTAATAACTTTCAGAAGGTCATTCTTTACGGACTTGTCTCACTTAAGATCCTGATGAGCATTCCTAACGTCTGAGTAGTACAATTCACAAATAGAACACTTGCTTTCTATATATTACAATACATCCATTACATACATAGATATATTACATATGTAGAGCATACCTGTAGAGCATATATGTAGACAATGTATTCTTGTCTCGAGCCGCCTGTTACTCTATCTATAGCAGCACAGTTCAGTAAAATTGCACATAAATGTTGATGTACCAGATCAACTCTCCAGTGCTCTAATTGTATCTTAGCAGTGTATTATTTATAAGAATTTTATTATTCATGTTTAGACCATCATGGAAGCCGAAGTCCTATTATTTTCTGTTTCATAAACTCGGGCAATCGCGCTGTATAATAAATCATTGTTTAATTACTTTTCTGAACTAGGTACTGTTTTATTACTATACAAGTCCTGCACCCGTGACTTCATCTGTTCATAGGACAAACATTTTGTATTTATTGATGATTTGTTGGACGCAATGATTAGCAGGGAGATCTACAGTGCAACGGTCCACGGTTCGATTCCCGTTCAAATACATTTCTACATGGCTGTGGTTGCCCCTAGAAATAGGAATCTTTATGGAGTTTAGTTAAGTATTACATATTAAGACTTGCAAAATGTATATTTTTCACAGCAACCCAATACTCCTGTTACTGAAAAATGTAATATGTACCAATATTACTTAGACAATACACTTAAATTTAATCCTTGAGAAATGTTTAAGAGCCGACTGCTAATGGTTTTAAAATATAGTATTCTGACGAAGGTATTAATATGATTTTATGTTCGTAGATTGTTATCATTATCAACCGTGTTTTATGACATCCTGTATAATGATAGAGTCGCTTAAATATTGCTCGTTTTAATTATGAAAATACCTCTCGCCGCTTGTGACGGAAACATGCCAGGGATAGTGAGCGTTGTATATCTTTGTTAATTTTGATTAATATTAGTCAATGTTATAATTGTATCATATTTGTCGAAAAAATAGTCAATGATAAATTATTATTGTCTTAAACCCTTTTAACATTGCACCGATGGACACGGGTTGCCTCGCAGAAGCTTTAAAGCGAAATTAAGGCTGTAGTTACGCTGCCCAAGTATTGGTAGACTTCATACACCTTAGAAAAAATTAAGAAGTGAGAAACACATGGGGCCTCTTTGATTACATCAACGTGCAAGATGCATCATGCAATTGAAATCTTCATAGATTGCAGAATAACCGACAGAAAGTTGAGCCACGAGGAGGCGCTGATGTCGAGCGGGCGCGTGCGTTTGCCAGTTATCTGGTTATTTATTAGAATCGGACACGAAATAGACGCCTTTAGAGGCTCTCACGTAAATTGCAGGAAACATGACCGAGTTCGCGCGTCATACGAGATCGTATCACTAGTGTTCTCGGAAATAAAAGTTATTATGCCTACTATTATCCACACAGAGGGTTGGAGTCCTCTTACAGGAGAAATCACCGAAGTTCACGGCCGCCTGCCTCACATTGCACATTTATATCAAAATATGTATTCAGTACATTAGATTTACATCATATTTTTACAAAACAACATTATTCATAGCAATAATATATAACAATAACATTTGTCTCAGGGCGAAATGTTCTAAAAGCAAACAAAGTTTCCGACACATACCTTCAACCGATTGCCTTAAAAAGTAACCTCGGCACAGTTGTCACTGCAGCGACATGAGTACAATTATTTAGAAGCAGCTCGTGTCATGTGCGGTGCAATCACCCTAATAACCACCGCGGGCCGCCGGCGCCCCCCCTACTACTGCTTCTCGATTACTAACCGTGTTGATAAGCCATAAACTGATGACGCTGTGTTCTGAGGCATGAACGCTCTTACAATGCAAGGTTTTTATTGAAACAAACTTAAATATAGATCCCATGGCAAATATTATTTATTCAAAAGAGTGTTGCAATTTTTTTCACCGGATTTTTTTCCGCCTCTACCATAGCCCGCGGGGCGCACGAAGCCGACCGATGATAACTGTAAAATGTGGGACGTTGATAAATTCAACATATTCGACAGATTGAATCAAATTAAATTAAAACTGCCGTATATTTTCTAATCAAAAATCTCAAAATCATGCTACATGTTATGTATTATGTAGTATTCGCCGTCGATGTTAAGTTCCAGTATTATATTCTCTGATTGTGCAACATTGCATCAGCGCGAGGCACCTGCTCGCTAGTTAACAATTTCCCATTTCCTCGTCCACGAGCTCCGAAGTATCCCATCATCAGATTCAATAAGCGTGTTCGATATAATTTTTCAGCCAATTACTCGAACGTGACTCGATTTCGAATTGAATACCTTTCATTCCACGGTAGAGCATATGATGAGCGCGCGGCTCCATTATCCTCCAATTATAACCTCATTGTGAATTCCGAGCTTGCTCCCTTACATCAAAGTTCAATTTCGATTAACCTTTCGTGAGATTAATTTAAATTCCTGTCTACCGTAAGTGTACGGCCGCGTCATTGTAATATCGGCTTTGGTAGCAGACGAGAAGGTAAAGATTGCATTGTAGAGCTTCCTGCGGCTTACGGACGGCTGGCCATCGAGAGTCGTATGACCGATAGCGATGCAAGATACGTTGATTTTATATTCATTTCGTGTTTGGTGAGAGGGCATCGCATTAGGGAACCTAGAAGCTCCTGGATGAGTCTGAGCCGGAATTAATATGTGAATCGAACCCGGAACTCCATATATTAATATCGCAATCAAAGTAAGTTAATATTGTGTGCCGAATATTTTAATATAACACGGCTGAATTATAATGGACCATTTCGTCATTTCACTCGCGAGGAAGCATCTCTTCTCATAGTGAGGGTTTTAGTATATCAATATTACGATAACATAATGGAAAGAATCTTGCGACATCTTCAAATAGAACCTTTTTATTAAAATTTGTAAGTCAGTAAATCACGTACGTACAAAATATTAATAACACACCATATTGTAATAGACTATGTACTATTGATACATAAATATTATTACCATTGTTCTTGAAATACATCAAAAACAAGAGTCCCCAATATAAAAATGATTTGCAAAAGCATTCATTGATCCCGGATCGTGACCGCGCAGACTATGCGACCCCGTTAACATTTCCCATAAACCGCGGCGGGAACAGTGAGCTGCAACGGTACTGTGTAAAACTTCATGTTTTGCGTAAAAGGCTTTTAATATATGACCCGTAATGTAGCTGCTACCATGCACACCGGCTACCTCGGTGGACCGAGTAGACGGTTAGGGACGTTGATTGCCGCCGGTTCCCGCCCAAGACAAATTCGCATGACGAGCATATTATTATTACTTATTGAACAACATTATCTGTTTTATCTGGGTGTAAAATTAACTACGTATATAAATATCTACATAGATATGCATATATGTATTATCTATGATTGTTAGCTGCAGAATAATACACGATATTGAAAACTTCTCATAGCCG
>DWDX01000094.1:0-39801 GCA_018245675.1 Agara michaeli | reverse complement strand
CTGAAATTATTTTGACCATTTTAAAGGGCATCAAGTCCTAAGCTGCACCAGGCAGCAAATATCCTAGCTACGCCACTATAAAGCAGTAACAATTTATCTAATATTATTTGAAATCAATACATATGTCATTCTATTCTTTTCAATTCGAAAAAAAATTAAAACAACCATTCGTTTGCACTAGTAACGCTTTTCTTTGTAATATTCTCCGACGCAGAGAGCAAAGATCTATGCTCCTACAGCCATGAACGTGATCAAAATGCTTTCATTTATCGTTAAAACCTTCTGTGTGCAGAAAAAATATCCGTATGTTTACTTTATTTTACCCCTTAACGGGAAAATACAGGATTTTCCCGCACGTGTATGAAACAGGTATGTACGTGCCTTTAGATCATCACAATAACTTTCATTCCCCTGTTTTTATAATAAGTCGAATATTATTCGATCTTCGCGCAATGACATATCAATTTGAATATTTGATCTTATATATTTACGAATACAAATACTAAATGCATTGTTTGCTCGATTTAGGTACATAAAATAAGATGTCACAAACAAATTCAGCCAATAAATCCTGCCTAGATAGGCATTCAAAAAATGTTTTACAGTCACATATAATTTTCAATGAAAAAATAATTTTTGACCATTGACTTTACTTGGCGAAATGTGGGGGTGTACTACACTCCTCTGCCTACCCCTTAGGGGATTACAGGCGTGATGTTACGTACTTTATTTAAAGCTAAATTATATATAATGGTTAATGGTAATATATAATATTTGGCACTCGGTGCTTTCTGCCTACCCCGTTAGGGACCAGGCGTGATGGTATGTTGTTGTTGCTAATGGTAATGTAATCGCTGCGGTGCATTTGCTGCTCTCTTCACATAAAAATGTGATACGAAACGCAATATTCTTCGTGCTATTTCATTTTGCTTCCGTCGCCGCTAAGTAAAACTTAAAACAACATTCAGTGTGATTGCATTAAAATAACAAATTCTAAGGCAACGTGACTTTGGCTGAGCTCATGAAAAATGTAAAGACTCACTGCACCTCGCTCGCGGTGCACACCTTAAAATTTTCTTTACAACCTTAAAAGCTTACAGAAGTATTATTTTAGATACTAAAGCACGACGAGAGAATAGCGTATAATATGTAATCTGTTCACGAGTCAAAGAATACAAATAAAATAAAAAAATCACTCATCAATAAATAGCTAATTCTGTGTACATACATCCTCAAGAACACGACATGAGCTTTAACTAATACTCACATAAAAAAAAATTGAAGAGAACTAATATAAGCGTCTAGATTGTTATTAAAAAATAAGTATGAATAACAACCCTTATTTTCTGTAACAAAACTTTATATTTCTATCACTAGAGGCGTCTTCTTTTAAGCATAGAGTAACTTCATAAAAATATATCGCATCCATGTCTAAATCTACGTACCTATTTCAAATATATTACAAGACATAAATTCAATATATGAGTGTGTCTGTGAAAAGTATAAAACTAATTGGTAGTAGTATAACAATTCAGCTGCATACCATAAAATTCTGAATAATATTTCATTTCATAGCATTATTTGACAATGTTACTCGTATTGAAGGCTAAGCTCATTAACACGTAAAATATTCCACAGAACCTCGCCTATACAGGTTTCAGGATTAGCATTTGGAGGGTTCTCAAAATCCCGTTCTCGAAAGATATCAAGCTACTGTGAGACTGTCTCTCATTTATTATGAATTATATTCATTCATCTTTTCAAGTACAAAGAAAGTGTCGAAAAGCTAAAGCATTAAACTGCAGCATTGTCATCGCCTATTAATGTCAGTCAGTGTGTGTTATTTTACCTGATTTTACCTGATCATCCGAAGTAAATACAATAGTTACTTCTGACACAATTAAATATTAATACCCACTGCTTATTCAAAGTAGAAGCACTAACTACTCCACGGTCCGTATTATGTCGACATTGTTTCTAACACGTAATTAGAAGCTCTAATGCTACTCGAGAAACGAGTGTAATAATTAATTCCATTAATTGAAATACTACTTGGGACACGAATAATTATATTTCCTATTACTTATCAAAGCAACATTCCACGAAATGAAACTGCAAGAATCGAGCAGACGGTGGGCAAATTAAAATAATAGTTATCTCGGGGATCCTTGTCTTTGACTCCGTGTACCACGGGAGGGAATAATTAACCGAGACAAGTACCCCTTTCGCGCAGTAATGGCGTCTTGCAGACAACTTCATTCACAATTAAATTATTTTTGAATAGAACATTCCTTTTAGCGTCGCACCTTCGCCCGTCTTCCTCTTTCAACACCTGCCCATTTCTTTTTTTGCTTACAGCACTTTGAGCTTCATAACGTATTTCCTTCGTATGATAATCATTGTTTTACAGAAACCCAAATATCGCAAACACTGACCTGTTTTATTATTGCCAAGAAATTATACGTCTTAATTACATTACCGTACGATTGTAAGATATATTACATATAATATAACATAAAACGATTTATTAGAGACTCACATGAAGCCGAAAAGCTGATTAACTTTAATTCCGTAAATACATTTGAACTAAGTGGATTAGAACCTGTTACCGAAATGAAATTGTTCAGTTGTGGTGAGCCGGACGTTTGTATAGGTTGGGTTTCGTACCTGCGACCATATTTTTCTCGTTATATTTTCGTTGATCAAACGAAGAATTGTTGGGGACATTTATGTAGTAATGTAAGGGAGGTTATGAGGAGAGCAACGAAAATTGGGACAACGAATGAAATATATATCTGAAATGAAAGGATAATTTTACAAAAGGCTTCCGATAATTACAATTCTTGAAATAAAGGCATTTGCGCTTCCGATTTCCCAAACGACGCGCCATCAACAGTTTTTTCTTTGATAGGACTTTTTAATTATTCCTCTCGATTAGTCTGTCAGACTCTTATATTTCGACTATGATTTTAAAAAGAAATATACATTAGATTCTTTATAGACAATAAGGTTATGTGGTAGCTTCAGTAAAACCCTTTTTACATATATATCAGTGAAAGGATTAATAGCATTTATAGCCTAGTTTAGAATTATGCCTCCCTTTCCGGGGGTCAGGGATTCCAATCTTAGTTAACTAAACCGTTGTAGTAACACGAAGAAATTTGTATCTTGGGACTGTTTGTCTTAAACAGTTCTAAATAAAAATCTGCGACAGTGGACGAAGTGAGCCGTAAACACAATTAAATTGCATACTTTATTTACAATCCACATTTTAAAGTATTTAAGAATCGAAGCCGACGGAAGCTAGGTCTGTATAAAACCAATACTCATCCATGTTTTTGCCAACAGGGTTCTTAAACCCACGTTCGGACGAGTTCCCTCGTTCGCCAGCGAACTACGGCCTGATGGACCAGATAGCAGCGCTGCACTGGATCAAGGAGAACGTAGCGGTCTTTGGCGGTGACCCCTCCAACGTCACGCTAATGGGGCACGGGACGGGCGCAGCTTGTGTGCATTTCTTGCTGACTTCATTGGCTGTACCTGAAGGTAACTTTAAATGTTATTCTATTCAGTATATATGTATAATGTATATATATATTAGCACTAGGCCTTTAGTGAAAATTGAATTTCGCCGTAAATGCAAATTCAAATATATCAACGAAATATTGAGGCTGAAACAGAAATTATAAATTGCTTAGCATAATTTGTAAGCGCTTTATTATTTCGCAAGTTAATTTGCATTACATTTTCCTCCTCGAACGGTAGACAGATTTTTCATGATGATCCGTATCTGAGGTACTATGAAGGTATTTATGTTCTTGGGCTCTTGTCATCATTCATTGAAAATTTGTTATTTATTCTATTGGAAACTACTCACATTATCTATTTCCATGAAGTCTTATTAATTGAACATATTTGCAGATAGATCAGGCTTATATGTAACCACGCGTATTTCGTATACATTTCCATCGGCGACGTTTGTGCGATATTCGTTCACCTAATCTACTCTCATCAAAGTCACAGTACGGGGTCATTTATTAGATGCACTCTTGCACTGCCCTGGTGGGTTGGACATATTTAAATAAAATCAGATTCCATTTTCGCTGTACCTCCGCTAATGAAGCAAATATCTTCGAAATAAAAATAGAAAAGTTTAAGTCAAAAATCAATTGGCATCGAAAAAGTACTCGAGGTTGCCCTAGCATAAGGGACCTAAATAAACTTACCCCGCAATATTGCCTGATCCTAAACTATACTTGTTGTAAATATAATTCTTCCCTATGCTGATTCCTGCTGTATTATTAGAAACCCTAGCCATATGTTGAATGAAACCATATCCTTATTATTTATGGCATAGATTGTCTAAATTTTATCGTTTCTAGTGTGCTCAGTTTGTAAAATCATTGTTATCAATGAATGTTATTATGGACATTCAGAATATTTGGTGGTATTTTCATCTTTGTCCGTTGTGTTTTCAATATAAAGCGCGGTGACCTGGAAAAAACAGGTTATTTAAAATATTTATATTACGTCAAAAACTAAAAAAATATTGATATGGGAAACAATGAATTGGATAGCAATTATTTAGAGTTATACACGCACGAAATCGCAGCTAACTAATCTATTTTCTACATTAGCGAAGCAATACAAAAATCTGTATGTAAAAAAAGTGCAAAAGTAAAAGGTTTTGCCATCTATATCAACCAGGTTACCTTCACGAAAAGCCACTACTTGTTATTGATCGTAAGTTTTAATAAATATCAAATTCAAATTCACAACAATAAACCAATTGGCTGCGGTGTCAGCTGGCCTGAAGCCTGAAGCTTCAGTAAAATAAAAAGTAGCTACCACATTGAAGTTTCCAATGCAATAACTCATTAATTGCCGCTAACGGAAAGAATGGCGTTTGGAACAAAGAAACAATGGCTGTTCCGCTTCCCGCTATTCCATCGGAATTGTTCCGAACCCGTCATGAATATGCAAAATGGTTCACGTTAGGACGAATCGAGGCTTTGCTCACTTGTGATATATCATCAGCACGATGCGATATTGGATTTGATTCATTAATAAACATTATTTAATGTATAGGTTAACTTTTTGTAAGGAATCCGGAAATTGATAATCAGCAAAACTGGTAGCAATATTCCTACACAATTTTGCCTGAAACTTAAAGGACTTTAGTTAATGATATTTCTCAAAGAGATCGTAATGAAGCTCAAGGTTGCTTTTACGTGAATATTGATAGTGATGAAATATTTGTTTAATGAAGTTAATAATAGCACATTTTGTAATCTCAACTTTCGACACCAAAGGTTTGTTGAAAGTAAGCTGAAATCGTTTAGGGTAGATACACTACAGCGTAAGTAAATTACTTACGTGGAATACAGGATGATTCATCCTAAACCAACACTCATTAATATTGGCTTACCGAAACATTTCGCAAGCACTACGCATTCTAAATTGTAATTAACATTCATGAAAACTTAATTGTTTATATGTATTCGCAGTAGCTGGCATAGTAAGGAATCGTTATAATTAGTTTTCCTATAAATTATTGGCGGGCTTGACGTAATTTTGCTTTTACAACTTTTGCTTAATTTTTACTGACGGACCTCGTTTTCAAAACATATTATTACATTCATATTAATTCTTAATGTTTTCATATTCATAAATATATTACGTTAACTGGGATGCAACACGGTATTCATGAAAAAAGAATAGGCGATATAACAGTACCTTGGCACACCCCCGCCAAGAATACTCATTACACTGCAAACAAAGCTTTTCGTAATTCAAAAAGCTGTTGAAAGAATTTAATATAAATACAGCGAGGTATATTTGTGAGTAAACCGCGACTATTATGCAACTGAATGGCTTTTGTAATACGGTTACATGCAACAACTATTTCTGGAGTGAATGTTAGTAGGACAGCCTTAATTCAACCCGCCTTGTTTATTCAGTACGAAGTAGCCCAGATAGTTTTACTAGAGAGCATAAGAATAGTGGAGGTCATATTATGTTGTAATACTTTTAATAAAATAACATATTACTCAGTCGGAGCACTGTGCCAAGGTCATAGGTTGCGATGTAGGTCGTACGATTCCTGACAAACTTATGTAAGTAGTTTTGATATCAAATATGATTTGATTCTCATAAGAATGTTTGTGTGAAGCAGTTTTGTAATAAAAATGTCTACTAACGTTCACATCATCGCTCAAATTTCAAAAGGAATTACGTAAGGTTGGTATAAGATAAGGAACTTATTCCAAATACAAAAGCAACGTGGCCGAACATATTGCAATCCTTTTGTAATATGAGAATAAAACCTTAAACGTCAATTGATGACCAAGTTTTGATATAAATATGGAGCAATAAAATAATGTATGTTAAATTCTACTTCATACAATACGCAAGGAACCGAAGAAAGTCATAATGTGGATTTCATGACAATAACTTCCAATATTACCGGCCAGAGGTTCTCGGCCCCAATTCCGGACTAAAAACTTTGCGTGAAACACTAATTTTCCTTTCTGTGTATGCGAGTAAAATTCAAATTTGTCTCAGAGCCCGCGAGACGAGGTGTCCCGGTTTGCGCCATTGAAACGATTAATTTTATAGAGGCCTTACCAAATTTCCTGAAAAATCCGCCTATCGTTTGAAGATGAAAATGTAATGCAAATTAACTTGCGAAATAACAAACCGTTTACAATTATGCTAAGCAATTTATAATTTCTGTTTGAGCCTCGACATTACGTTGATATATTGCGCCGTAAATTCAATTTTCATTTAAGGCCTTCTGAAAATCGTGTGGTAACATACGAGAACATTTTACATACTCAGGGGCATCACTTACATCGTTACACACTCAGAATTCAGAAAGGGATCATGATGAATCACAGTGAAAAATAATATCTCCTACTGGAATTGAAGAACGGTAGATGTCCAGTATCAGTATAATATCCGTCAGCAATCATTAAACAAAATGTATCAGAGAAGTGGCTTTGTAACATGTTAATTGCAATAAACATGCATAGCTACGATTATGATACTGATACTGAAGTATAGTGGAGCGAGTTTATTGAACTTAAACAGTTACAATACTACTAAGATTAATTTACTCTATTGAGACGTACTCTACGTAGTGTTTCCGATACGTTAAAGAAAGCAACGAATCAGACTTTTTATTTGTTAACTTCAATTCTGTTTGTCATTAATTTTATTTGTTCAATTCGTACAATCATTATTATAATGAAGCGTTCGTATGTTTATTCCGAAAGAAATGGATCACGCGAATTCCTCTTAGTTTCAAAATAAATATTACATGTTTATTGAACTGCAAATATATTCAGACATTTATATAAGTGTACAGTGAATACGAAATATGATTGAAGCGATATCACATATCAAATGTAGAGACGTTTCATATCGACTTGCTTTATTTTGCATTGCATAGCGACACTCAATCTTGTTGGAATTCTTGAATTGTGATTTTTGTAATTTTGTTGAGCTCTCATTTTATACGACACTTTACAACGGTTCAAAGTAACACACGTCATATGCAAACCTTAGCTTTGACTGCGCGCCAGTAACTCTACATTCGATGATTACAACATTTTTATGACCAAAAAATGCATAAACAAGCAGTTATAAAAGTTATGATTTGTTATTATTTCTGATATTCATTCGTCAATAGTGTGGATTACGTATAGAAGAAATTAATCTCAATAACATACCTAATTGTCTAGGAAAGATAACAAGTGTGGTAACTTCTATGGCGCAATGGAGTATCTTGATCCATGTCTATCAAACCTCTCAACCTCAAGGACAGCTACGTCAGGACCGTTGCTTAGCAACGAAATGGGCTTCCGTAATCGGATCTAGAACCTTCAACGAATCGGCTTTAACAGGGGACAGATCTGATTTCCTTTGACGGATCTAGCACATTCAAATATTGAGGATGGTTTTCTTTGATTACTGTGTGTTTCAATATGCTACTCTTTGGTTCTACTCATATATAAAACTTTTCATCCAGACGAATGCTTTTGTTGATAATTGTACTTAAAAAACATTTTTATTCAATATGGAAACGGAGATAAAACATAAAAACGAAGGTAATGCGCTAATAGGAAGCGTTCACACCACACGGTTGGGAATTACAAACGACTTTTAAAAATAAGCGACACCATGGTCGGTCAGCACTTGGATGGAGGATCGCTGTTTTCGCGGAAAAATATTATATTTCTACGGAAAAACAAGTTTCAATCAAACAAGCTCTATTGATGGCGTTACGGGCGCAGCTACGGTATGACGTTTGAACAATATACAAATTATTTCGAAACCGCGCACGAAGCCGCGGGTAATAACTAGTGTAGGTATAAATGTTACTCGAGTCGCGGTGCACAGAAGTGAAATCTGTCGCCGCCAGTAGATTACGCCGATGAACAGCGACAAGCGGACCATTCATCACTGAACTCGGATTAGTGGCTGTATTACTGCGGGTTTTGAGTTATACTCGGCCATTACGCTCTATTGAAATACCTTTCGGTAGATACGTAAATCTTTGCTACAATTTTTCATTAATTTCAAAACATTCAAAATTCCCATTGTTTCAGCTGCGTATAACGTTATACATTTTAATAGTTCTCATACATCCACTCAGTACGCTCTAAAGGCCGTCGAAGACAGGGAGAAAGGAGGAGAAAAGCTCCACTGTGTATTTTCTTATGACTATAATGAAATTATATATTGAATTATGAAATTATATTGAAATTAATTACAGCTTTTCTCATTAGCCGTCGTGTAATTTAATTTGCTGCTTTCTTGGGTTTTCGAGATTTTAATTTTCAAGAGCGTTATGTTTAAAATAACGTCGACGTGTTACGAAATGCTTTACGCTGTTGTGTAAAAAAAACAAAATTTGGTCATAACATATAAAAGTTATATCAAGCATGCATTTTAATAGTATATATATCCCCTACTATGGCATGCTTCGATCCGGTACCGGATGCTCGGCGCGCCCTTCCGAAAGGCTTTTAAACATTTACCCCTAACGTTCGCACACTTAGGGCCGACGGCACTCAGACTTTGACTAATGGTCTGTCTAATAGAATGTTCGCAATGTAACTAGCGACAGTCCTAAACGATTACGTCATAATCAAATGTGATTGTGAACGAATGACCAGTTGTCACTGACGCCCTCACGCTCTCACGCTTTTATGTAAGCAATATATTTCTTTACAACCTTTCAACCCTTAAGCGATACAAGCGATTGAAAACTCTTAACGCGTATTTTTTGGTAAAGTCGAGTGCCAGATCCCAACTCCAGGGCAAAATCCCAAATGGCAGGCTGAAATCCATACCACAGGTCAGTTGCTGACGATTTTAGCAATTATAATATTAATATAGATAGAGCAGAGGTGATACTGGTCGTGACAATTGAATGAACAACCTTGTAACAGTTTACATAACATTTTTCGAGCGCAAATGGCTTTGTTTGGCATGAAGGCTCTTTGTTTATTCAAAACACGCTTTCAAATCTACTACAGACTTATTGGGGGGATTTTTTTTTTTTTCGCCGCCTAACTGATTTATTTGCTGGACGTAAACGGGGCGAGTGAGCTTTTGTTTGTTTTTGCGCGGAAAATCTCGCGAACAAAATTCATAGCGGTAATTTGTAGTCGATGTTCAAAATGAATGGAAAGTTTAATTTCTGGTGCGTTGAAACTTCGTTTGACTTATTGCCTCTTGGCGTTCGCGTGTGGGAATCGATAATTGTTGTACTAAGTGGCAACGATCACAGTAACGTTAGTTAGAAATAATCGGCCAGCTGTTAAATATACATATACATACGATACAGTCCTGGGTGGGAATCGAACTCTGACCTCAGGTTTCGCAGTCAGAGTTGCTAAACACTAGAACACGAGGACAGTGATGATTATAGTACAAATAATATTTTAGGACACCCTCGCACACGGACATGTGATCCCAAACTAGGCAAAGCTCGTATTATGGCGTCCAAATAGCTGATAAACTATATCATGTATTAAAACATGTATTTATTTATATTCATACTATATCATACTTAAATAAATGTTTTTATTATACACGGACAGATAGCCATATTTGGTGTTCTCTTCATTATTAGTATCATTTATAGAGATACAATTTTACTTCGAAAATATTAGCTACTATAAATAATTGTACTTGTGTATCTACATAATAAAATTATTTCAGCCTCTAACTTGTAATAATGATAGTATGCCGTAACTTAACTTGTCTCATTAACGTCAGACCGAAATTCAGCACAAGAATATTAGGATTTATGGACCCCAAAGCCTATAAGGGTAGAAAATATTCCAGTGAAATATTGCTAAGAAACTGGATAAGATTCTATTTACAGATTCCAATGAGAGGTGAAATCACAAGATATTACGCTATTCTCACACAAACATGAACTTACAATTTTGGATACATATTAAAACAAGAACTCGGCACAAGTTCACTGAGAGCTTAATAAAATAACAATTCTTCACGCTCGTTATTTCGAAAATATTCAAACCATTGCAGACCAATTTCCGGAAGGTTTCGTTGGAGAAGGTCTACTAAATAGCTGATGCGGTACGCTCGCTTAGGTAGCTCTATAAATTAAACCAAAATAAGAGCTTCAAAAAACATCACCGTCATGTTGTTGATATCGATGTCATTTTATATTTTACAAATTAACATGCAGCATTGAAATAGCAATAAATAACCATACATGTATATATAATTTAAAAGCTCATGCTGGCTCTTTAATAACATAATCTTCTTCACCAACATCTTCACCTTTGTGCTTAGTGACGTCATCAGCACTAGCCTTAACACTATCGATTAGAATCCGTTTTTGTTGGCTCGATCTGAATTTTCTATTAAATTATCCAAAAAGCATTGCCCTCATTAATATGCTATTTTAAAAAGATTATCTAAATATCAACTTAATTTTTATCGTAATTGAAACTTTTAGATTAGGATTCCGACCTTTAAGAACATAAATTGATTAGAGCTAAACATGTTTATATTACATTTAAAAAAGGCCGCAATAATGGACAAGACTGAAAGCGTATAGCTGATCTAGAATATTCTACAGTACTATTTGTAGATAAACTAGTAATTCAACATTTGTGAAATGACAAGAAGAATGTAAATATAAATTTAAATTTATGCACGTCACGATAAACAAGACTACCGATGTAAAATTGTATATTAAAATGGGAAAGTTTTGCTAATAATACAAAATGATATCTTGATTTTGAGAAAGATTTATTCAGTGTACTATTCAAGAACGTGTTTTACAAAACATGAGCAGATAATACATGCACGTTCGTCACTTTCGTTTGATTTAATTTTCGTTCAGTTTAATTTAATATAGTTTTCGTTTAACGATCGAGTCTACTTCGTTTAGTGCAATTTTACAAATGCTAAAAACAACACACAGCACAGTTCATTTTTTTTCTAACTTATGTAAAATAAATAAATATTACTCTTGGTGAGACTATGGTGAGAACTTATAAAGAACCTTTCTTCGTGCAAGTTATTCCAAGAATAATCCGGCGCATGCGGAAATATTCCTGCAATTCTTGCAGCTTTGAAAGAAACCCGAGCTAGAATAGCCCCAATACCAGCGTTTGTATGCAGTGTTGCGAATGGCAAGAAAGTAAGAAATTCGCTGCTTCGTCTGAAATACAACGGGGCCGGAATACTCGCAAATTTTAGCTAACCGCTGTACAAATTTCAGTTTTGCAAACGAAACGTTGTTGCTTTTCATTATACTTTGTACCATAGCGAAAAGATGGAATACTGCAAAATTGATTTTGGTTGTATACTTGCACACCTGCAACAACAAGGAATACCGTTCAAATGATCATTGACCTTCAGGGTAAGTTAATGTACGATAAGAATCAATACCTCGAATTCAAAATTTAAACGAGCTTAAAATTTAAAATAAAGATAAGTATATTATCTGTAACAATTTTTGTTATGTTTTTATCATCAGAGACTTGCGGAACCTTTGTCACTTGTGTCAACAATTTGAATTAATAACGTTCTAAGACTATAAGTATCTTAAGTTTTCACGTAGTTTCTATATTTACGTATTTGTAAGTTTTCTTCTTTCATAAATCTTATACCTATAATTAATATACTGTCCATGTATTTATTTCTTCATTTTATTTTCGAACGGTAACATTTAATATTACAGTCAACTCCTCGATGCCGTTGCTGTAAAAATATTGGACAGAAGTCAACCTCTCGTACTTTTGCTTTATTTTCAAACTCGCTGGATTCCGTTCAGAACAATGTCATGTTTTATTCATGGGGACACTCCGCCCGGTATTGGTATGTATGGTGACAATATTTTCAAATCATATCACCGCCAGGCAGAGAGCACTGCCCATTCTTATTTTCGTATTTCAGTAACATGATGTCAGGAAATTCGTGCTTAGTTTTCGAAATACATATTTTACATTACACTAGACAACGTTGCTTAACATAACATAACATGATGCATAACTTTTGAGTATCAATTGCCGTGAACGATAAGATTTCGTAGCTAAAAGTTTTTGGATCATGTTATAATTTTTTGATCTCAAATACACATAAATATTGACTGCTGTGTTTGATGCGAAACATTGATATCAATTTGAGATTTTCTTCAAACATACATAAGTTGCCATAGTTGGAGGACGTTATAAAATCAAAGTGCCTGACAAAATTCTTTTAATTCCAATTGTAAGGTGTCGGATTTAATTAAAGCGAAACAAAAGTATCAAAGTCGCAATGTAGTTAAGCTAATTTAATTCTAACATTATTCATAGATTATGGAATGCACTGTCCTGAGTCAACACCTATCTTCATATTTCAATCTGTTACTGCAGATTGGATATTATTGACTCTGATCCATACTGTTTGAAGTTGAAGCTGTAGTCTTATTCCATACCTGTGACTGAAACCCAAACCAAAAGTGTTCCACCTCTTCTTCAGATGTGGCAACATCTTTAATCAAGTCATTTGGACACAAAGCAGTGTTAAAACACGTGCGAGATGCATAGTGGCCCGGGAACTGGGTTTTATCCAGAAATTTTGTGGCGCTCTTCGGGGAAATTAGAGCGCACTTTATAGCAACGTCAGTAACAGAATTTCCTATTTAAGTTTTTGTGAACTTCGCTCCTTACACCGCGCACTCGAGATTTCACGAAGGAGTAAATTATGGAACTATTTACTGGTTGTTGAACCTTTTTGAATATGCAGGTTTTTACCTTTTCTGAACTTGTATTTATTCCAGTAGATACTGTCTCGAAGCGGAAATTTTCAAACATCCTTTAACTAAAGTGGCCGTGTTTTACTAGTCATCCATTTTTTCTTCATAATCTAGATTTCACAATTCCATTTCATTTTTTCAAGATCCATAAACGATAATAACATGTTTCAAAAAGTACCAAAAGAAAAACAATACTATAAAATACACGAAATATCGCTCCCATCTTTAATTTTTTTATTTCCTTTGTTACAGGTCTCCTCTTCCACAGGGCAATTCTGATGTCTGGTTCAGGACTTAGTCCCTGGTCGTTGGTGGCGGATCCCAACAAGTACGCAGCACTGGTAGCCACACATGCCAACTGTTCGCCAGGTAATATCGTAGAAAATCATAATACAATACCACAAACACATTCCGCGTAAGTTTAGACGCTATCTCACATGTAAGGGTAGAACTTTAAACAGAACGAAAACAAAACAAATCGTATGGAAATTAACTTTCATTTATTTAGTCATCTTATCCTGATCTATCATATCCGAGTGCTGACTGGAGTAAAGGGGGCTTAAATATATTTATTTCCAAAATTCCTCCATTTGTTTATTGTTTTAATTTGATGTACTCTATATAGGTAATGGAAGCCTTTACATAAATAAGGTTGTGTTTATCCTATTTGTTCTGGAACTTCTGTACAATCTACATTATGCTAACTTTGTTTATCTAGTAGTTTGTTATTGTTATCATTGATAAAGATATTATTGTTCAAAATTTGACTCCGTTCACTTTAACTATATAACTAAATAAATACATAACATCCGATTCCGGGGACTGGTCCCTTGGGGGTGCATAGTAAGTTTTACATAATGATTTCGACATTTCGAACATTTTGAAAACATGTGCTTCCTGTCACAGACTGAAGACTGTTACGATTTTGTGAAATTGGATCTATTTTAAATAAAGAACGTTAATGTGAATTTCGATAACCTATACATAACAGAGTGTGGGCCACAATTTATGATTATAAGTCAACCGCAGGTAAATTAACTTTTCCAATCTCATCAACGTTATGACGCTTATTTCACCTTTTAATTTACTCGTATAAGCATTAACGCGTTCACCCATATCTCTATTCATAATATGAAATTTCTTGCAGACCTCACCCCTCCAGCGCTGCTACGTTGTTTACGAGAACGACCTTTAGAAGCTTTGCTGTCAGCGCCAGTGCAAGCGCCCGACTTCGCATACGCTTTTGGACCTAGTGTAGATGGTGTCGTTATAGGTAAGCTTTAAGCTAATCCAACTCTTATATTTATTGGCATAAAAGCGAGTTTTGTCTGCATTACTATTTCAAGTGTGTTCGTTTAACTCACTTATGTGTACGGCACTTGAGACATTCTAGAATAATCTATAGTTGGCATGCCTTGCGTCAATGTTAGCGTCAACCACCGTGTTAAGCCGAAAGCGACGGATTTCATAAGACCGTTAGCGGAACGATATTCTTCCAAGGAGCCAGAAAATAGAGTTTCATGATATTCATATGGAGTTATTCATTCTTAAACTCTGAATGAATTACAGCTGAAAGCGTAGTACGTGAACATACTTTTAGTAAATCAATTAACGCACAACACGAAGTTTCGCAAAGTTTCCAAGGGTGCGAGATAACGGACCTTTGCGGATTAGGTAAGTCGCAGGACAGTGCGTGACGAGGCTGTATATATTGGAAAACGGGGTTCGATAGTTGAAGAAAATATTGAAAACGGCAAAAATAAAAGACACGTGACATGACACACGACACAGAGCTGTACCCTCTGACTGGCGTCTTCGTTTATTGTTTAGAGAACCTTACTGCAAACCAGAGGTCGCAAGTTCGATTCCCACTAAGAGAAGGTGACAAATAAACCAATAATTTTGCTTATTTCTGTCTTTCTAAATTATATTATACTATTAAAAAATAAATAGTTCATTTTATAACAAACTATTTTTTTTATGATTCTCATGAACAATATTACATTTAAAACTAATAACGTGTGACGTAAATAATAATTTGAAATTTAATCGGGAGTTTCCACTTTCGTTACAAGACTGCAATATAAGGTTAGTAGAAAAAAATTGAAGAATAAAAATGAAAACGTCACACATTCTCCTTTCAATTGGCGTAGATGTGTTGTTATTTTGCCAATAGATTTATTACGGCGTTCACAATACAGAACTAACAAACGCGTGCAGTGCGTGAGAAGAATGCGTAGACACTTGCCAGTTTCGCTGGACGCATGTAGGTGTTACTTGTTAGCCGAACTTCAGAGTTTTTGGGCGCCGACTACGTGACTCGTTTCGGATGTATTGACGTATACATCAATAACTTTTATACCCAGACACCTTCGTCCATTTTTTATCATTGACTAAGGTTTTGAGAGCAAGTGTGAATTGAATAGACTTTGTCTAAACATGCGTGGTCCATCTAAGTACGCAACTCCGCTAACTCATCGCGGTCACGTCAAATCACATGATTTAACATTTGTGTTTTCACATTTTGTAAAGCAACGACAAAACAAGAAACTCAATTCTTAAATTTTTTAAATTCACTTAAGACGTGTTACATGTACGTACACTGCTCATCAGTATGCTTTATCTCTCGTTTCTTCCAAAACACTTCAAGATATTAAATCTCTGGATTTTTTACTTATAACCCAAGAGGAATATTCTAGTTTTTTGCCCGAAAAATCACAGATCCAATTCACAACTTGTGCGGTGCCGATTACCTCTTGATTGGATGACATCGCACCGACCGCGTGGTGACGTGGCGAAAGCTGCGGAATGATACTGCACGGTGGAGGGACGAATATTGCCTTTTAGGAAAAGCCGATATCAAAATATCCAATGCTTTCTCTGTTCTCGTTCGAATCGTGCGGTCGGAAGTAAATTTTTTAGCGGTTTATTGCTTTGCCTAAATCTTCATGTATTTTGTATTATATGTTCATTGTAAGGGCAATAGACTTGGATATTTTTATCAAATTTGCTTATATTGATATTATGTTCCCCGCCTTGAAAACATACCCCACAAAAATCTGTGTTTAAAATACAAATATTAAACAGAGATTTTTGCACTGCTAAACATGATTATTCTCCACTACCTATATATGTATCGAATATAGTATTTGTGCTACACAACCATGAATTTACTTAACCAGAATCAAATATTGATTGTCAGTCACACAAATGTTTACTGTCACGGAACATTGAATTCATAACCGTTCATTCGTTACAAGCACCAACATCATTAGCGAAACGCTGACAACATTCAATCGTCATACTATCTATACATATAAATAAATTTGAAGTGTCTGTCTGTGATTTCGAAACAACTGTGTTGTCTCAAATGATTATAGTTATTTACAGGATGCTAAAACACAAACAACCTTTTGAAAATGCTTGTCTATCTGTACGTCTTTCTGTTTGTTTGCACTAATCTATGAAACCGCTGAACCGATTTTAATGGGACTTTTACTGAAAAAAAGTGGAGGTTATAAAACTTCACTCGCCCCAAGAAATATTACGGGGATTTCTAAGTTGTAAAGAAACCTCATAATATTTTCTTCTACGGTCATAGCGAAAGATATTCAAGCTTAAAAAACTCGGGATTACATCACATTAAATCCTGTATAGGACAATTAAGCTTACGTTTCACTGATTAGAAAAGTTTGAACAACAGAGCCATAATTTTAAAGTTAGTGCACTTTAGAGAATTAATTTCAAAGTAGTTTGTACAGCGCCTGTGCGGTCTTTCCTTTATTTATTTGCAGTAACAGAAACAACTACACGTAGAACATTAATGAAATGAAAGATTAGTCGAACAAACAGAATGTCTACTCAGCGCTAAAATGTTAGTGCTTAAATAGTCTTGAATTAGATTTCCCAATTTAGATGGAGATGGACTTATAGTTAAAAGAACATTCCAACTATGTAGAAGTTCTCAGAAGTAGTAAAGCATTAATAATCAATTATAGCGTAAGCTTTTATCATTAATGCTTTAAAATTGAATGCAAATAGACACGACACGAGATATTCACACTGAAGGCACAGAGGTATTTGCTTTTGCAATTGTTATAGCACAACTTGAAATTGGACAAATTCCTCCAATAGTCCAATTTGAGATTTAACATACGAGTCTGCTTACGAATGCTTTGCTTATGTATAACAGAGATGAAATGGATGTCTATTGTAGTTTGTTAAGCGAGTTCTTAACAAACGTTATCCAACTGAAGATACGATAAGTTGCACGATTTGAGAGTGGTTATGTTAAATGTTGCTTTGTTACATTCAATTATATTTCTACACAATACGATTCACTGCCGCGTGACTCAAGCACCATAAAAGCAAACTTATGAAATAGCCAGATGTTTGTCTGTAGCGTTACGATTTTTCTCAAAGTTGTGTCCAAATGTTATTTTCCTTCGCATGTTCTAACTCTTTCGCCTTCATCGCGATCCTCTGTTGACGACGAACGTCTCTGTTCCGTTATTAAATCGTTCCGCAAACTTTCCTCATCTCGTGCGCTACTGACAATGTTTTCTGTTATATCAGTTCGTTGTTCAACATGGAATCCTTTTGACGATGCCCCCTTTTTAAGCTAACAAAGACAATTGCCTTTGCAATGAAAATTTGCCGTTAGGCACTTGTTTTACTCAGATGTATTTGGCGTTGTCTGAAAGCGATGAATTAACAAAGGCTGATTTAAATCGAAGCTAATACACGAATAGGACCACAAGTTTTTTCAGAGAATGCTAAATCACTATGGGGCAGGTGGTTATGACAAAAAAGTAATCAACCGAGTCTTGGATGTATCTAGATATATTAGTTAAATGCATCGGCACAAAGGATAAGATGTACGTCTTAAGAGCATCAGCATAGCTCTATGGAGGCATGGCATGGTAACGTAATAAGTATTTGCAGACATCAATAAAGAACAAATTTACGTGGTATTTTTTTAAGGCAAGAATCTACTTACAACCTTCCCCTAAGGGTTCTCGATCATTTACCACTAGGCCAACATATTAAACAATAATAAATAAAGAATAAATCAACTACCAGCTGAAGTCTAATATGGAAACCCACAGAGCAATTACTATCCCTAATACGATCCCACAATCTATGTAGTACATTTGAATACTAATTAATTCAGAGGGGCCTAAAGTTACAATTTTCATCGTATCAAGCTTACACATTCATAGTGGAACAAGTCGGCAAAGCTCATTCTTGTGATATGAGCTAAGTTAGCAAGACTGTGATGACACGTAATCAGTTGTAGCGACCGCATTATTTAACCACGATGCTCACACAGTATGTCAGGAACGCGTGCAAGAGGTCGTTGTGGAAATATCCGAGCAAGGTATTCTCTGTGAAGTCGAGATATGCGTGAGATAGGAATCTTTGTACGAGGCAATATCACGTTTGTAATTACGAGAGACTATGTGTTTCCTAATGCGAGGTCGTAATACACGTGAATACTTGTTTGAACAGTTTGAATGTGGGAAGCGGTCAAGATTTTGGTTTATACATCATTGAATTAATTTAACATTAAACTTACCTACAATCTTATTGAATCACAAATAACTTGAACAAATAGTACTTGCCAGTAAGAGAACCTGAATGAATCTGTGTAATAGACCGGCAGTGAAGACCAATAAGCCAAACGTATGGTATTACTTCAAAGTTATCATTTACTCTCGTATATATTAGCAATTTGAATACCGATTTATGTACATATCAAAGGGACATACAAAAGCCACTAAAGTCAATCACTTTGAGGCAATGATCCATCACAATAGTTGCGGTCCAAATTAGCTATATATATATATATATATTTTGAGAAACAAGCTTCCTTATATTGTAACGTTGCAAATTATACCTATAGTAAAACCAAATTCATTGTAAGACTAAAGACAATTAAATTCATGATCCTTGTGTGACCGGTATGAAGGCAAAAAAATATCATGTCACTTCTCCTTTTCATTGTTTTTTAGTAAGAGGTTGTATATAAGAAAAATAATCAAGAATCGTTTCTCAGAATGGTCTATCTTTACAGATACTGGTGATCTTCTTATCAATCCGGACACCGGATACGACTGGGGCCAAGTCGCGAGGCCTGTGTTCGGCAAGTCGACCGCAGTGAACGTCATTAACGCTGTCCTGATGCGAAAGAGCGCAGTTGCACAATTGACTAAGTACGTGTGGTGTTCCGATTGGACCGTGTTAATTGGTTGATTTGACATATCGCTGAACATGTCAAAATTATCTTAAATCTATTAAACCTAAATTTAATTTATTCCTTATACCTTCTTTGACTGGTCACAGGCAATAACAATATTTTAGTATTCACAAATATACAAAGTCAGGTTTTTATCCAGATACGACCTGATGTTGGGCGTGACCAAAGCGGAAGCGTACTTTGCGTTCAGCGGTGATGATGTCCAATACGGCATAGAAGCTGACCGACGCTCGAAGATCCTTAAGTCTTTCGTGAGGAACACCTACAGCTACCATCTGTCGGAGATTCTTGCTACCATCATCAACGAGTATACGGACTGGGAGAAGCCCGTGCAGCATCCTATCAACATCAGGTAATAGTTTTAAGAAATAAATTAATGTCATAATTCAGCAAACGCTCTATTAAAGTTTCAATGCTACTAATTTGACCATCACCAGAAGAAATAGCAAATTATATGCTTTTAACGATATGTAAAAACGTAGTGACTCTTTAATGTTTTCACCAAAATACTTGTACAAAAAGTAACGTTCAACTAGATAGAATTAGCAACACTTAGTATTATCACCAAAAGTCTTACCGTTTCTCAAAGCTATAGAATCATAATATGATCCTTAATAGCTATTAGCATAAACGATTTCAGGAGATCAACGTCCTCTGAATCCAACCGAGACCGTAAAGCCCAAATTGATTTTTTAACAATCCTTTTAGATACAAACGATATATTGAGCAAACTTTGCGTAAATAATATTGTTAATCTCCTGTTAAATTTGGTTTGCGAAAAGTAAAACAAGATTTTAAAAGGTAATACTTTCGTGCTGTATCGTTGAAGCAGCTCTCCAGCGTTCAAAATCCTTGACTCGATGTACGAAATAAATCCCAGTATCTCAAGTCCTTTATTCCGGTATCAAAAATGACTTAACTTTATAGCTTACTTAAATTGAATCAACTGGTGAGCTCCAATTTCCTGTCTAGATTTTCAAGAGAAAACCTTGTAAGAGCTGTTTACATGCCATTTTTATAGGTATCATCACAGCATGTTAATTTTTTCCGTGGCATTTCGATTTTAAGATGAATCTCAAAGAATTTATCCTTTCTTAATATTTTTCAAATTATAGGATGGAACGGATTTACCCTGCACCGTGTAACGATGTTTCGCCTCTTACTGAATCATTACTATTAACTTCAAAAATCATACGCTTAATATAGTGAAAGATCACTTGTACTGCTCTGATAAATAAATGTCTCGATCAATTTGCCTAATGAAACCTGTTACGTAGTTCTCCAATTATTCACCCGGAATGTAATGGAGCCGTGTTCCCCAGGGACGAGACACTGGAAGCACTAAGCGATGCGCAAGTCGTCGCTCCGACGATCCTCACGGTCGATACACACTCTGCGTTGCGACGAAACTCATACCTCTACGTGTTCGACTATCAGACAAAGTTCGGTGACTACCCACAGGTATTACAGACTACCATAGGTAATTATTACCTAATATTTTGTGATGATTACTATTCGACATTAGTTATTAGATAATGTTTGCGGATTTGTTTTTTGAACTTACTTTACTTCCGAATAAATCCATAATCCAGATTAAAGCAGTGATGTTAATTACCCAAAAGCCTCTTGTCCGTGTAAATAAAATGTAGCATATTATTATTACTATCACAAATCTATATCCCTTAGTATATGTTTATTACTCGTCGACCATTTCTGAATTAAGAATAAATATTCACTATTAAGCTAATAACTAGAAGTAAAAAGTAATTAAAAATAAATAAAAATAACTATACTTACTTACTTACTTTTTTGTTTATTACTTATTCTTTTCATATATTTATATCGAAACATCGTCATTCCTGCAATATCAAAGTGAAATGTAAACTTTACGACCGGTCCAAAACAAATAACAGGCAGTTATAACAAGTCAGCGGGAAGCGCGAAGGTCGTTTTCTCTGACTGAATATAACCGATCTGTTGGCAAATATCCTACGAGGTTCTGTTAGTTAGTAGGTACCTCGTATCCGACACGAAAACCTGCCAAAATACATTCGCAGATCAAACAAACTCTACGTGATTTTGAAATTTAAAATGTTCTCTCATATAACTGTGCCGTGTCTAGATAGTTTTAGATTCTGGATTCGTTACTTTTTATAGCAAACATTTTTACAAATGATACAAAATATGCACCTTTTCTTTATAAAATCAGTAAAAGGTATTTTCTGTGTTCACTGCACTACACAATTGTTCACCCTAACACGCATGCATATAATTGCACATTAATTCAAATTATTACCGACTCAATTTAAATGTAAAGCATGATTTCATAATTAACATTTTCCAATTCATGAATTTTTGATCCAATCAAAAGTGATTTTGCACGGAAATTTCATTTGCGACACGTTTCACAGAAGCGAAGGCTTGTTAATGAGACAATAACCAGTTCGTAATTTTTAATCTCGATGTCTGAATTTTAAAATCCGTTGTGAAATTTAAATTTTTAAATTAAGGACTTTCGTTACACGGTTGGTATTTTTAAATACCAACAATAAAAACAAAAGCTGTTGACGTTAATCACCAATCAATTTTTGAGGAGTTAAAAACACATTAAAAGTAATTTACTTATTAAATGTGTCAGAAATTCAAAAATATCGATGTTGGCAGCACAAATTGCAACATATTTTTTGGTATGTTCATATACAGATCAACTGAATTATTTAAACTTTCAAATTTAATTTCATATTTTCCTGGCAGTGAATACCTACAGCATTCTCGCTTAGGAATAATGCTTACCCCGCGTTAGAATTCAGAAACCCGTTCAAGATTTACTAGCTAGCTATCTAATTAAGACAAAACGGGGTTCATTTAAAAAAGGACAGTCAAGCCGACTTGGCAAACATCGGAGAAGTGCCAATAACAGCTGAAACAAAAGAAAACTCCAACTAACCATTCGGTACCAAAGTTCACAGTGATCAAGCGCCTCGAGCCAAGCCAAGTAATTACACGGAGCCAGACAAAACGAGCTCCGAGCGCCAGCTGCTGCAACGTACACAAAGATCTTGTTTAATCGGTGGTTTGCTCAGCTGATATTAATATAGAGGAAAATCTCTCAAGTTGCCTCGTTCACTCAGACGGATGTTACCCTAACGAGAGCGGGCCAATGAGGTGGTCAGGATACAACCTGTTCCAAATTACTTTGGCTTTTAGTAAAGCGGCGGTTCAAACTGCAGTTTGAATGTGACACTTGTTTCACGGTCGGCGAACGGGCGATCAGTAATACTATTGGCTAATGAGAATCAAAGCAATTTAAATGTTAGGCCTTAAAGACACTTTCAATCAGAGGGACTAAACTAAACTGATAAGGGTCTTCTACCAGAAGATGTCAATCTATCTAATCTTGCCTTCAATTGAAGTACGAAGCTGTTCATATTTTTCTTGCCTACACACAATCTTCGAACTGGATTACAGTAACGCTTGTATATAGCTATAAAAATAGATTCCAATGTGAGGTTTCCAAAGACGAATTCTAGACAATTGTAGTCTTTGGCGGTTACTAATACATTTATCTGACCGTAGGCTTCTGTAATTATTTCCCTTATAGGTACAAACTCTGTTAATATATATAATCTTGTAGTAATGGAAACCAGCGAAGAGAATATCGCGATCCATCCAGCAAGTGTCTTTCTCTACTTAAGTTCTGCGCGGATGGTATTACCAACTTTAAATTGCAACTTACGACCTGCTCTGCTGCATTGCTGTATAGTCATATATGGTTGTACCTACTGAGGGTTTCGACTGCATTTATTATTAGGAAATGCCGCATAAATCAGTAACGGTGCCAAATTTTGTTCATTAGACATATTTTATACATATGCAATGTTCGTTATTTTTCTTTGTGCATTTCAGTTATACAAAGAAAATGCATAATATGAAATCTGAGTACTATAAAGCTCCGTTATTATTTACTTAATAAAGAGATTCTTTTTCTTTGTTCCAGTGCTTTAATACTTTCTTGTCTTAGAAGTGTATGTTTAAATAGAAGTCTTAAAATGTAATTTATTTTCCATCTCATAAAATCCTCCTTTGGATTAAATGAAATAAACTCTATCTCTGTTTCTCTAATAATACTTAGACAAGTCATTAATCTTTTGTTACTCAGATGTGAACTTTGTTGATGTGGGTTTTGTCCGCATAATATTCTCGTCTTTTATGCATACAGAATTAGCAGTTGAACAATCATGAGAAATCTGTACCTCCTCTTCAAATATTAGCAAACGTAAATTTATTTTCTTATTTCTTTGTTCAAAAGTTAAAAAACACGATTTCGCTTATCACTATACTGAGAAACAAATTGTCAACTTTCTTATGTTCAGTGTCGCAAGTCAAACAACATACAATATTTCTGTAAATACATATGGAATACGGTAGACAGAAATTTTTGTGATTTTGTTGCTTGTGCTCGAATTTGCTGAAAGTTTTTTCTTGGTATGCATCAAGTATTCTACCGCGAGAACTTATAACAAATGTGTTTGCAAGTTAAGCGAACGGCTGAACTAGTCTTATAGACGTAGTAATCCAAACTGATAGAAATAATCTAATGTGAAAGAAGAATCTAATCAATAAATAATCACGCTCCTAGAATATTTCTGCCAGGAATTTTTTAAAGAATTACGTATCCAAGTATCAAATGTATGTAGTATGCCTATATTTGAATCCTTTTTTTAAGCATCGTAAGTTGCTATTTGCAAAATCGAAATTTTGCTTCTCAATCAATCTAATTGACAATTTAAGGTGTCCTAAAAGATATAAATCTGGTAATTATCATATTTTTATTAAATCATTTATTAACACACTAGCTGACCCGGCGAACTTTGTACCGCCTAAACATTCAATGAATGTCGTGTTACCTTTTAGCTGAACTAATTTAGGCTTTGATGACCGTAATACAATGATAGAATCATCATCATCATACCGTCACGCCAGGTCCCTAACGGGGTATAATAATAATAGTTATCATATTTTTATTAAAACTTTTATTAACACATTAATGCACGACTATCGAAACAGGAACAGTAACTTGTATCTGCCTGTTGAATATTAATTTTCTAAATCAATGTTCCCGTTATTACAATCTAAATTGAACATTCCCTAATTTAGAGCCGACCCTTAGTGATTCATCAATTATAAAGTTCACTAATTTCATAAATGTTCTATTACAGAAATCCACAATTCGTCTAATCCGTACATAGTTTTAGTGGAAGTAATATTAAATTACAATTCTGATACATTACTGAAGTGCTTGCCTCGAGAATTCTGATCGATATTATTAAATAGTTGTAGTACGAAATCGGTACAATGAGCGAAGGGCGTACTCAATTCTGGTGTTCTGAAATCATTTATATAATTAAAATTTTGTATCAAGTGATAATCTTATCAACTTTCGGAGACACTTGGAGAAATCCTACTGGACATTTAATCGATCAGATCTATATAACGGTTCGACTTTAGTTATGGATCTTATATTGTTGTTATTATAGATCAAGTTACTAAGGCTATTTTCCCCCACAGCGTCAAGGCTGCATTCACGGCGAAGAGCTACCATATTACTTCGGTGCCCCCCTCGTGGGAGGCTTGGCACATTTCCCCCGCAACTATACGAAAGCAGAAGTCGCCCTCTCCGAGTCGGTTATGCTCTATTGGGGCAACTTTGCCAAGACCGGGTAAGTGCTCTTGCAAACTTTGCCCGAACTCAAACTTGATCTTAAAGTTTGAGTAGTGTCATTCGCGGGAGACGATGGATACATTTCTCTGTACGTTGGTACGATTTTTTGAATCGAACTAGTTGAAACTGTATGTATTCATTCATCTAAATCTTTTGTATCTAATGGCTGTTACAATAAGCGTAGAAATATGATAATATTTCCCGTTGCATTAATCGGAAACACAGCGGTCTACGCTTGTGACTACTCTTTAAATGCTCAGCATAACCTGCTAGTTATATAATAATATAAGATTGAAATTATCTATTGTCTTGTCGCTCGTTTGTATAACAAATATGATTATTCGTACAGAAATCCAAATGAAGCTCAAGAAAGTGATCCGATCAGAGCAGGAAGGCAAGAGCGTGTGAGACTGAAGAACATTGAATGGACAGCATATGAAGCTGTCCATAAGAAGTATTTGAACATAGACATCAAATCTAAATTGAAGAATCATTACCGAGCGCATCGGTGAGTAAAACGGTTCCATTAAAAATAACTAAACTCAACATAACACATTACATGCGAGCAATTCGACATCCTCGATAAAGACAATTATGTAATACTCATCAGGTCTTTAGTATAGTTAATTCAACTAAGTTAATTGTTCACAGACTGTCGTTCTGGTTAAATCTAGTACCAGACCTCCATCGCCCCGGTGGCGAAGATGTTCCCCAGTCTCATCATCAACTTGAGCACGAGGATTCATCTCTGCAACCAACACTAAAGACATTCACCCCCCCATTCAAGAAAACGACTGAAATTATATTAACTGACACCGGGGTCGCTACTAAAGTACCCCTATTGACAGTATTGAATGTAACTGCACCATTAAATTTTAATATAGTCGGTCTGAATATCGCAACCCCTAGTACCGGTTCCGATAGTAAATCGGACACGTCAACCGCAGCGCCGCCGGAGGACGGATTCGCCGCATACTCGACTGCGCTCAGTGTTACCATAGCTATAGGATGTTCCTTATTAATCCTAAACGTATTAATATTCGCCGGTGTTTACTATCAAAGAGACAAGACACGAATGAACGGTCAAGACGGTCATTCGAACGGCTCCCACTTAAAGAAGCGCGTCGAGAACGGACAGATGCCGAATAACATTTGCGGGGACCTGGAGAGCGCTCTGTCGTATCAAACGAGCCTCAAAAATGATCCGGCCACAATTTTGAGTCATCATCACACTCACTCCCACCATCAGTTGCCGCCGCCCGAGTTTGCAGACTTGCCAAGTAATAATGTGGCGGGCATGGCGACGCTGCCCCGGGCGCCGCCCCCTCCCAAACTCGGCAAGAGCAACATCAATACTCTAGCCAGTGGGCAATTACAGGAGAACCAACCGTTGCTATCTGCGCACCAGATGCAAATGATCAACACGAGCACGCTCACGAAGAAAAACACGCAATTGAACGCGAAGTCGAACGTCACGATGGAGGAGTTGAGAGTGTGACGTCAGCGTGCATGACTGCAACGGGCCGGCAGTTGCAGTGACGTGGTGCACCACGACGAGATCGTGTGACTTCCGCCGGACCTTCTCGAGTGCGTTTCGGACTATATATGACTTTATGAGGCCCGCTCGAACTTAGAAGGTGTACAATTGTGTTTAAGTGATGCAGTGACCATTTTAGACCTATTGATTGGAATATTATCATATCCGTGATCAAAGTTATCTATGTGAAGTGTAAAATCGACGCGTCGGACGATTATTAGATTAATTTCGATGTAAATGTTTGTAAATAATAATACATAGGTGAATTTAAAATGGAATTTCTGTATATACATATACGATAAAGAGGCTCAGCCGCATATCCATCCTAATTACGATATTAATATAATCTCGAGTGTAGCGAAAAGTTAATAATTAATGATGCGGCGCGATTTCTGTTAGCTATCGAAGTTTGCGGGACGTCGGTGTAAATAAATTACTTTAACATTGTCATAGCTGTTATAAACGATGTATTAGACGATAACGTATAGATAGACAAGGAAATGTTAGATAGCTGCGGAGTAATAATTTAAGTGTAACGTTCGCAAATTTCGTTAGCTGATCAGAACTGCGCCGGTTTCGATGTGGAAAAGTGAATTTAGACAATTTCCGAACGTTGCGTGACACCAATTTGATTATCCGATTAATCGATGTAGAAGCAATAATCGTTTTCGTCTATATATTATGATATCGATTTGTAGAGTTGAATTTGTTTTACGTTTTTGCTGACTAGAAATACGGTGCCGTGAAAATTGTTGCTCCCTTTATACAAAATCTATTGGTATCCCCTTAATTTAAACCAGATCGGTATGCGTCTCTATGTATATTTAAAAGGCTTTTAATATTCGGTCATTTTCATTTCTAGTTAGCAAAACAAATTAGTTTAATTTTAACATAGACGGACCAATAGTGTTGTACATATGTATATAATAGAGCGGTGCAACAGGTTGTTAAATCGATTAATTTAACTAATTAATTGACTGGAAACCATCACTGATTTCCTTTAGACGTGTCACGATTCCATATTCCATGAAATATATCCTTATAGGTCGTTTTCAGTGACAATTGTATTCAACGTGGAGCGTCATTTTTGATCAAGAGAAACCTTTATCGATTTGACCCATGGAAATCAGAGAAATATTTACCCCGAAATCTCTGTTGTCCTGTAACATGAATCGCATCGGTACCTACGTTATTTTGTAAATATTTCGTGCAATAAATTAGGGAGGTTGTGTGAAATGTTATTTAAACAATCTTTTATTTTTTACGGAAAATCGCAGGAACCTACTGGTCGTTGTAAAGATCACAAAGAGGACACAAGTGATTTTCATATTGTGTAACATTCCTATTAAGCTTATATACATTTTCGTTGTATCAACCTAACTTAACAGGATCCATTTACTCAATTACGAAGTATTCATTTATCATAATTACTTTATCATCATTTTCAACGGTTATACAGATGAAAGAAGAAACCGTGGATAGCGGAAATCGATGATCGACTGAAACATCATAATAATAATACATGTAAAAATTAAATATTACGGATAATTACTGAGAAGTAAATATCAACAAATATACGATTTATATTGTATATAAGTTATATATTTTATTGTATTAATGTTTATTATTTTTAAAACAATACAAAAGCAAAGCATTGTTACGTGTTGACACATTTCGATGTAATTCTGAACGATCCGCCAATACATGGTTGGACATTACTACTAGCGGTTGTATTGACCAAACGCACTGCCCATTCGGTATATGAATAAGATTCGCAGACACACAGGGACAAACATGTTAAACTTGGTTATAGGATAATATCTAGACTATTATTCAATATTCTAATGTAAAACATCTGAATAACGGAAATTTGGTTAATGAAATGAATGATTTTATTTATTTATTTATTATTTGAAGTACCAACAGAATTACAGCTGACACATGGCAAAAGATTGAGAGTCTTAAGTAGCTATATACATATATAATTCCACTTACAAGTAGTCACTGCATGCAAGTATTAATTTAGTACGAATAATTGGAGAAAATGTTTTAAAGAAAAAAGAGAATTTTAGCTACGTAAAAATAAAAAAAGTGACGTATTGTACATGGATTTTTTTATTGAAGTGCAATCTTTGAATCGTCTGTCGCCAACCTTATATGTAACTGTCTACTGTATTGTTTGTGCTGTGGCGATTGAACATCAGGGGACCTACACGCCTGGATGGCATTTTACACCGTTTAATGAGACACGGTATTTTGGCAACATAACGTTTGAAAGGGTGCGATTGTAACAGGGGGACTTATAACGCAAAAGAGAACTAACAACAGACCTAGCCAAAGCTATGGAAACAGGGCACAGTTAAAATACAGAGTAGATCAAGATACTGATATAATAATGATAAGAAAACAGATAATATGTTAATTTTGAACATTAGTCGAACGTTCGATGTAACTAATGTTACTTACATTGTTGTAAATTTTTTTCAAGAGCTGTTTTAAAGTGTTTTTTCGTGTAATATCTAAAGTGACTTTAGATGACATATGATTTTACCGCGATCTATTCAGAAACTTTAAGATACCGAAGTACAGACTTAAAACTTTTAATAAATAAATTGAAAATAATATAGCGTTGTATTATTTAATCCCGATTATTTTTATTATTTTTTTTTTTTGAAGTGTTGTATAGTTTATTACAGTTATATTAAGTATAAAATGTCATACATATCTCGCTATAATATTATAATAGGTAGTTCGAAATAGAACGAAAAGTCATTTATTAATGTGTTATTTTAATATGTCTAAATATCTTTAAAAATGAAAAACCGGACTTACCTTTAAAGCCGACAAAACTATTGACAACTCCTCGAGTAACACGAACTACTTATAATAACATTTTGAAATAAGTAATTACATAATATTACTCTCCCACACATAAAAAACAAATGCCCATTGCCCAAATACATATTTGTACTGAGTAGGAACCAAACACGTAGCCCCCAGCTCAGCATTCACGATTATCACCCATAGGACCAGGATTCCAGTTATATTGTTACAAAGTAGCATACATATACTTAACAAACACGCCAATTTATAGCATTAAGTGCGTAAATAATGGACGGAGTAAGCCTGCCAAATAAATTGCCCGTTCATTGCCATCTAATTACAAAGGGAATCATTCGGCGAATTCAAATGTCCTCACCTCCGAGGCACTGATAAATTATTTAATACCGTGACTATTAACAATTTTCCAATTATACAAACAGATGAAATACTCGACTCTAATTTCTTTCGTAGTCTAATATAATAAATACTTTAACGCGGCTAATTTAAATAATGTTCGACGATTATATTTATATCGTCAAATCGTCAACGAAGTGCTCCTTCCGATGTGGTAGCGGGAAGGTATTTGTAAATTAACGACGTAACGTCTCGAAGTAACGACGACCGCTTGCTTTTGGCGCTCTATTCTCTATGACAGTTTAACATGTAGTCACAATCTCCGTAGAGGGGAAGGGTAAACGCACCCTAATATGGACCACACATGCCATTTTTCAACCTTGTTGTTCGATTGGTCTGCATTCGTAATAAAAATTTAAGGCCATAATCTACCGCGCTGGCCAAGTACGAATGCGCAGACTTTTTCGTGTGCAGTTATCCTCTCAAAGTTTTCTTACATTGTTATAACGTGTGACATTTTATTATTTAATTTATAAAACACAAGTAACTTTGAAAAGACCGAGGTGCGTGCCAGGATTTGAACCCAGTCCCGTGGTGTTAGAGACTATAATTCAAATGACTAGTTTATCACGCGTGCCTAGAAAAGGCCTTTTCACCTCTGACTCGAAGAGTCCAACGCTAATTTTCGCATACGTCAGTAAGCTTAGTGGTTAGATATGAATAACATTCCCAAGCCTTTGCGGTATTTTTGTAGGCAATAACGTGGAATATTCAAAGTATACACTGGAATAACACGAGTAAGTTCCAAATGTTACGAAGATTAAACAAACATTAATAAAATAGGATTTAGTTAGTAGACGAAGTCGTGCCCTTCATACGCAATGAGATGAAGCACGCTGAAAGATACTAAAATGTTAATTATCCAATGTAAACTGTAACCTTGTGTTAGCAAACCTTAATAAATAAAACATTGTAATAATCAGTACAATTGTTTAATTCGCCGCCTTAATATATTTTTTTCGGCACCTCAATACATAGGATACTTAATTGTAAATTGCTACGTAATGAAGGTTAAGTAAAATTTCTATTCAAATAAGATATTCCTAAATTATTAAAACGTTTCTGTCATTTCGTCCATTATCAATTACAATATTAAAGGCACAAATTACTAGTTATGGCGGGATTTTATACTGTTATTATTGTGACTGTCACGCGCTTTACTTCGTATATACAACTGTAGGAGCCCTGGAGTATGAGTATTTCACAACGTGCTCTAACACAGATTGGTAGAGAGGTAATAGCCACGCGGAGATACAGAAGCTTTAACCTTCCCCCCGGCCCTCTTCCTTGAGTTTAAAGATCAAAGAAAGTTTGTGGCAAACATTTATATGCCAATCCGCGCTTGGTGAAGTATCCTTAAATTGCGGGAGATTACCATGCCCAGCGGTAGGACTTAAAAAAATATTATAATTGCGTTATATATTTAAGCTCCCATCTTTATATTTGAAGAAAAATGATTTTATCCGTATATACCTCACGACGCCCAAGATATGCGATAATCCCGCATAAGATATTAAGAGAAATAAATGAAATATTCGAAAACTTCAACCGCTTTTCCATTATACCAAGAACCAAGGGACGGCGCTACCAGAATATTACATCGTTAATATTAATTCTAAAAGCAATTGTTTAAAGAACCTTGTAAACTTTCATTAATTTTGATAACATCTAGGTATAGTTCGCGTTTGACGAATTATTTTGTTGTAGCACACGGCTTGATATCAAGTTGACTAGCCCGACGGTTCAGTAGTTAGTGACTCTGACCGCTGAAAGCAGTCACGAGTGCGATTCTCATACAGACAAAATAATTGTTTGTTGAGCACGAATATTTCTTCTATATGTAGGTAAAAAGCTGTCTTATCTTATTTTATCATGTGTCTATTTAGAATCAGATGATCAAGTGAAAGTTTTGCCTCAACATCAAACAATAAACGTAAAAGAGAATATAGAACTTACATTTATAATATTAGCATGGACAAATGGTACACTTCGTAACAAAATTATATTATTCATTATTAATTTTATTATAAACGAAAAAGAAGCTATTTGTCTGTCTGCACCCTTTTACAGCTAAAGCCCCGTACAGGTTTTGGAGAAATTTAATATTTATAGAAACAGTTTTAATAGTAATTAATGATTTAGGAACAATTTATGAAAGTATTTTATAGACTTCAACTTTGATAACAAAAGTAATAATTTGTCTGAAACGAAGTTCACAGAGCCGGAAAAGAGTTTGCTTACTTATCAATAAAATGGTCTTAAAAAAAGGATCAAAGGGGCTCTTTGGAGTTATAAATAACATAAAAGTAAATTTAATAGCATAAAAGTAATTTTTACTTCCGAACAGCGAAGCAGACCATTAGTAAAAAGTGGAATGTGAATGATAAAATAAAATACTGAAAAAAGAAATAGAAAAAGAAAAAGTTGAAACAAGAAATAGAACAGACAATGAAATTATTTAAAATGACTTGTTTCACAAAGTCGTCAATAAAGAAATCCCATTAACCTAAAATTGTAATAACACCAAATAATATGTAAGAATGGAATTGCTCCTAAATGTAGAACTTAACCGAATAAATTGCAGCAGTAAACTAGCGGACAGTGATGAGGGTGGTGTTGCCGGCTCACCTCTCTGCTCATGAGTGACAAGTACATAAACTCTTCCATGAAATAGACCGTTAGTGATAGAAACTGCTATATTAAACAATATTACAGTTATGACTTATTAGGGACCTTTGATCATTTATAATAGTCGCAAATTTTATATCTTTATCAAGCTAGTTAGCTACTTCCTTAATTTCAAGATACGAGCATCTTTAATTTAATTTAAACAATATTATTATTATTCAACACATTATGAAACGATTATAAACGAGCATCGGGGACATTCAAGATTGAGCCTGAAAACGTTTTATATCCAACGTCTACTATAGACACCACGTCTAGAATAGATGCATTGATATTTCAGCTGCAGTAGATTTACTTTAATATTCTCCCTTATAAAGAGGCAAGCTAACAAAATGTTACAAGCGAAATGCACATTCAAATATGTCGACAATATCAAAATTAATCAAAACGCAAATCTATCTCATGTACCTATATTGACTACAGTTCAGAATTCTTAATTATACACACTAGTAACACATTAATTTATTTAGAAATATACATATTTTTATAACACTATATGTATACGCCCCGAACAGAGGCCCTAGCAGCGTACCCTGTGAAACTCCCTTGACTAGTCGTCTGATATCGGTCGTTAATGATGATAATATGGTTTTCTATAATAATTTGTCCCATTGGGTAACATCTAGCATTCAACGATTGTTGATACCAATAGAAACTATTCTGGAGAATACCACTAAGATATATTTCGAAAAACTCAAAGTTTACTTAACGACTTACGATATTACTAAGGTTAAGGATGAACAGTAAAGTGAACTATTTCGAATCAGCAGTTATAATCCAATAAAGGGTTCTACTAAGTACAAAACAATATTAAATTTAAAAATCTACACATTGTAAAAGCACAGAAACACTAACAGAATTAATTATGTTAATGATACAAACGTTTACTGCTCTGTAAAGTCGGAGAGTAAATAATTCTGTTTAGTTAGGCTTTGCAGTTATGTAAAGTTGCGGTATAAAGCATTTTCGTTTAGTGTTTTGAACAGTTCTCGGGCCAGGTATATATGTACTAGTTCTGTCAATAGATGAAAATGTATTTGACGTGTAAGGCACATAAAGGTCATTATATGTATTTTAGGTTTAGACCACAGAACAGCGTGTAGCAGTCACAATTGCTAACAAATGGAATTCCATAAAATGAGTGCGTAGACATAAAGCAACATAAAGCAACAATAATTATGTTTATTTATTTTTACTTTCCCGCCTATTTCCCATAAGGGTAGGCAGAGATTAAGGAATTCCTCCAGCTATGATCGTGACTAATTTCTTTACTACCTTCTACTTTCATCAACGTCGTTAGCAGGCTTGTCTATTAGAAGTACTTTTAACTTGGTCTTCTTCTCACATTTGTCCTAGCGAAACGGCTCGCCGAAATCCGCTTCTCTCCCTCACGGGGAACATTACGTGACGTCACCATTACTACGGTTTTTAGTTTTCACCGTATTGCTCTCATGACAGTTTCGAATGTGTTGGAGCCAGCTTTTCCATGCATCCAAAGGTTTCTGATTCAAATTCAATACTGATTTTCATCTAATGTATGTATATTATTCGTAATATAGGACAGTGAAAAAGAGAATATTTCTTTGTTGTGTAGCTCTCAAAATTAGGTTTCAATTAACAAATATTGAATATTAATGTATCACATGTTAAGAATTATTTCTGATGTATTGAGTAATCTGACTGCCTCGTTGGTCGAGCGTTTGCTAGCGGGACTGCCGATCGGGAGGTCCTGGGTTCAAATCCCGGGTTGGGTACTATTGGATTTTTGTAATTTAGAATTTCTAGTAGTGACTCAGAGGCTGGATGTGTGCCCGGTGTATGGCAATACGCTCACCACCTTTTCCATTGTGGGACTTAAACGTAACCGGTGAAATGTGGGGGTGTACTACACTCCTCTGGCTACCCCTTAGGGGATTACAGGCGTGATGTTACGTTTTTTTAATATAAAGCTGAATCGCTGAACACAGAAGATAATAGACGAAAAGAATTCATGGGCGAATTAAACTTTTGAAAACAAATAGTACATGAAAGATCCATAAAACATTTCAAAGTCAATATTAGAATTTTAAAATCCCGTAAATATCTCGTAAACAATCTTAAGCGGCAGTCGTAAATCGTTATCGCCATAAAATATGAATATAAATAATGGGAGTATATACCGTGCAGTCCCTTGCAGCGTAATGTATGGTCGGGCCCACGTCTTTTACTATGCTAATTTATGGCCGATGGTCAAAAGTTATTCTCTATTTCTATTAATTTTCCTATAGTTTGAGGAAGTCGTCTCCGCGCGGTTTCTAGTGCCGGCGCTTTTGTGTGCCAAGCTGAATATTCCTCTATGCTTTCTCATACAATGAAACGGATAAACTCGTGATACAGAAACGAACAAAATGCTTTTAATTTGTTTCATACCGCTTTGTAGGATAACCATAGAATGAAGTCTTGGTGTTTTATGGTCACCCTTCTCATACATAATCTGCCTCATTGAGGTTTCGAATTAGAAATCTTCTTACCTAAGCCGAGACCCCTTGAAACGGTTTATATTTACAAAATAATTTACTGAGAAAAGTTTAAAAAGAAACAGACAGTTACTTTTAGAAAAACGGACAAAAAATAGCTCGTCCGCAGTTTCTAACATCGCCTAAACGTTTACAATCATAATTCGCTAGATAAAAAAAATCTACTTCAATATTAATTTTCATTAACATTTAAATGTTTTTCTACGAAACGGGGATATTAAATTAACCGTTATATTACATATCCAGGTTAATTAGACTGCAGCATCGCGGCCCTCTAATTAAACGTCCGATCCGTCAAAGTTGGGAACGGATAAAACGTATTTCTGGGCGTTCGCTTTAATCTCCGAGCGGCCCATTTTTTCACGTAGAATGAAATTCGTCACGTAAACACGTTCCGAACGACCACTTTCATCTCGGACATCATAATTAGAGACGCAAGGTCACAATATTGTGATTCGCGTTATTTAGAGCCGTACGACAGATATACGGCCGCCAGTTATGTTCAGGATCGGAACTGAAACGAGATAGAAGCGATATTGTACTAAACAATGAAAATAGCAATTTTATTTGGACGATATAATAATTGTAGTAATAATATTTTGGAACAAGTCAGACATGGCATCTTATGGATATGTCCAGACAGCTCATTAACTAACATTCACGTCTTTAGCACATTATCTATTAATATACGAAGATTACAAACATATTATATCTACAGTCTTCAATGTTTTAAATAATTTTGAATTCTACATATTAAAATACTCGGTAATTAATCTTTCACCGAAGAATTTAATGCTATTAAATGTCAGTCGACATAAGATTGTTTTCTTTTATTTATCAATAAATTTTCAAAACCGAAAACAAAATACTTAAAACCCTTATCAAATAATTAGCGTCTAAAAGAAATCCTCTACAATTTATTGAAATTTATGCATATACTAATATTTATGTGCCATATCGCAACATTACCGTGCCTCTAACTCACGGTGCGTGATTTGAGGGAATATTTCGTGTTTACTTTTCAGCGACAAAAAAAAGTTGAGAATGTTTTCCGCTCGAATTGATGTAACCGCTGGAATGTCTGTAATATTAACTATTTTTTATATCTATTCTTAACTTTATTTGCACAGATCATTTTCACGTAACAAATTAATATCCGTCACGTTTAAAGTCTTAATTTCCTCATCTTTTGAAAAGCGAAATAATTTCGAATAATTTTCAACATTATTTTTTTAAGCCACTGCCATCTTTGCTCAACGTAAGCCTTCTCTTATCATCGCAACGATTACGGACCTGACGTGACATGATGCGCGTGCCGAGGGAGACTAAGGCTTTTCTATAACAAAATATATCCTTGAACAAGGGTTAAAGTTACATGCTTGCTTCTATTATATATGTAATATACATATATAAAACTGTTTTGAATACCTGTGTGTAAACGGCAGCTTTATAGCTCGCGTTTTAGAGGATCGTAACGGTTGTCAAAACATATGCGCGATATTTATTTACAACGGCGCAGTTAATTGGAAGACGTTTTGAAATACGCCGTTTTATATTAAAATCGGATAGTGTAAACGGTTCTCGCTCAGGAAATAGTTTGTGATAACAATTTATAAATACACCAAGTGGATTTTTTCATTCTAATAGGAAGGTATGTCGCGTGAGATTTTTATTTAGTGAAAAGCGGAGTATTCGCCTGGCAAGCCGTATCCTGTCTAGGGTTTGGAAAGTAACTTTTGACTCTGTACAGAAACGCAAGGTCCAATCGGCCATTCCAGAGATTAGCCCGGACAAACAAAAAGAAAGACAGACAGGCCATTGTTTTAAAAGTTTCTTTGTGTTTTAGTATCGTCTAAGTAACTACATATGAGCACTTCAGAAAACAATTATTTTGAAATCACAGTAGCTATAGATGTATAGAGTGTGTATATAGTTTTATGCATTTTCATTTCAATTTACTCATACAAGTGTATAGTTGCATAGTTCGCCGTTTAAGGACACGCCGCACGGGGCGCGGTTCACACGGGGCGCTAATGGCTCGCTGAGTGGTTTCGCGTGTTCACCTTCGCGCACGCGGCTTAATGTCACACTTACGGTTTTTTATACGGGCTTGCCGTCATTGTTAAAGACTTGCGATTGAAAAAGATGCGATCTGGGAAAAAAAAACACTGCACAGTTCTTAACGTGTTTTATTGTTATTAATAAAATAATTAATTATTCGTACTGAAAATATAGTTTACTAAAATTTATGTACATATAATCCGTTTCCAAAATAGTCCCTTAAACAATGTAGTATTATAGCCAGGCATAGAACAAAACAGTATGCTCCTAACAAGATTTTTGTCGTAGGTATTGCATTCCTAACCCTCAGCTTAACAGTCAAGGTCACCAACCGCTGCACCACCTGCCTGGTTAGATGATTAGAAGTCACAAAAGCTTTAAATGTAACTCCCAGTGTATTGATCAACTGTTGAGTGGTTTCACATGTACTTCGCAAAGCACGGAGCTTAACGCACTTACAGTTTTTTACCGGCGCCTTCCCACAGTACAATATTTTGCTTTCACCCCCGCAGTGTCACAGGCGAGTTAAGCAAGACAGATAGAACAAAAAGCAATACCTTAAATGGGTGCAGATAATACTTAGCATTTAATAACTTAGATTTTGTCTCGACGGTTTTGAGGTTAATGCTAGTTAAATGTGATTAAACTTACAAATTGAAATGAGTTTTTAAAGATTAAAAACCACTAAATATAATGGTATATAAAATAAATGTCAAAGACCAGGTGAGTTCACTGCACTCGGCACGCTCAGTTTAAATAACAACAATTTAAATATTTCAACTTGTTCCCAAGGAAATGTTATCTGACAATTTTCATACTAAAGTACAGTGACAAGTGGTAATATTCACACGGCTTTAGCCGCACGTGTGATAAACACCAATTAGGGATCTCGTTTGTGTAAGTTTATTGTGACTGAGCTAGCGGCGCCACATTCAGTGCGTTGTACAGTCTACATCAAAGGTTTGTTAAATATATTTCATATACACCTCACACTGACAGCCAAAATTTGATCGCCCTACATATTTACTGTTCGTTAAATGTTAATATTTATAATTGTTTTGAAACGTGCAATATCCTACTTTTGAAATAAAACTTGTAAAATTCATGCATACAAGTAAATAAAATTCTACTGTCTGTTTGTGATATTAAAGTAACTGCTTTTTATTAAATGCATATGTATGTATAACCGGTCCATATACCCAAATAGCATTTTTTAGATTTTTTATCTGTGTCTGTTCATTCCGGCTAATCTCTGGAAGGGCTGAACCGATTATAACGGAACTTTCACTGACAGATAGCTGATGTAATAAGGAGTAACTTAGGCTACTTTTATTTTAGGATTACACAAAATGACGCGGATGAAATCTTGAGCACCGCTAATAGGTCAATAAAACAGTAGTTGTTTAATATTGGTTGTCTCCTTGGATCCCTTCAGTGGTCCTAATTTCTCTCAGATCTCCGGCGCCTATGCTCCTTGCATTATCGCCCACGTCGAGAATGACTGGTTTACGTAAATATACACGTTTCAACATTGCAAACATATTTTTATATGACAGTTCTCTGTGATATTTTGTAAAGGGTATATTAATTAGGCCGCTCATTTCAGCCAGTGTGGTACATTACGATCTGAACGTTTCTAAGAAATTGTCTTATTAGACATCTCTGCAGTACAATAATGAATATATAAGACACATTTTATTACGTAGCAAATAGGTTATTTCCATTCCAGTTCTAAGCACGCGTCTCATACGTACAAGGAACAATAGAACCTTACATTATTATTCACTTCCATGTATTGTGTGTGTGATCACGCCCAAATGTAATATTAACATAGTGATCCGAGCAAGCGACTAAGAAGCGACGGTCGCGCCCGTAACTCGCCGGCTTTACGACCACCACCTACGTGATCCTGTCACTCATTTCGCATCCACATTGTCGTACTACAAGCGGTAAAAAGATAAGATCCACTATCCATTAAAGAAATAACCACTGGCCTCGTAGTCACGTGATTCCGACTGCTAAACTGGATGTCGTGGGCTCGATTCCCAATGAGGACAAACACTGTGTAAAGGTACGTTCAAACAGCAGTTCAAATTAAAGACACACACTTATGCTATCGTTTTTAATAAAACAAAGAAAATGCTTATATGTAGTAAGTACTTACAGACAGCAATACAGTCAGTTTAGTCGATATAATAAAATATCTTTTATCGCTCCCAATATTACAGTTGGCTAATGAGGAAATAATGAATTTTACTAGTATTGCGCACATGTCGATTATGTTTACGGCGCTGTATCCGAATACTGTAAACCGGTTTGTGGAAGAAATCAGTAATTTATTATATCCGATTATCTATATACAAACCGATAGCAGTGATAGCCTAGTGGTTTGAAATCAGCCTCCCACTCCGGGGGGTCTGGGTTCGATCCTGGCACGCACCACTGATTTATTACGTGCGTTTTATAAGTAAAATTTAAATATCACTT
>DWDX01000093.1:0-39816 GCA_018245675.1 Agara michaeli | reverse complement strand
CCAAATTTCAAGTCTCTAAGTCCTATGGTTCCCGATATATCGTGATGAGTGAGTATATACGTGGAAATCTCCTATATATATATAGATAGATAAATACTGTAACATTATCTATATAAGTGAGTATTTAGAATTTAATTCTTTTGTTTATAAGTAAGTAGTTTATTAGCTGTTTGGTTCCCACAGCACAGGTTATGCCTAATTTGGAATCAAATAGCCATATAAGAAGTTGTTCTCAAGATACTATTGCTAGCAATGAATGTGGTTGAAAGGCTAAAAATAGTCATTAAACATAGCTATATTTAAGTTTGCTGAAATAAGTTTTCTTTTGGTTTTAAATATGTCAACGGTAGAACGCGCTGAGTTGCGAGTCATTCAACAACATCTTGAGACCCAGTTCCATTTCAGTTTCATAATTTATCATTTTAAATTTATTATTGAATTTAGTGTGAAATAAAGTATATAATTAATATTATTATATAATTTATTCATCATTAATAAAATGTCGCGAGTAACATTGGGATTTAACAAGTAAGTATAGATCTCGGCCGGCGGCTTTTACGTTCAGGATGGACGCCCTCACAATTCGTGTACGAAAACCTTGCAACCGGATACGGAGTGTAGTTTCGGGGAAATACCAAAGAATGAACCTATGTGAACAATAGACAGAAGTCTGCATCCGTAAAACTCACGAAATAATTTCTAGTAGTTACCTGTTTAAAGTTTCCTTCGCAAAGCAAAACAAAAAATGCATGAACTTGTAATTAAAATTACACATGAAGATCACTAATTTTTTAAGAAAGAAAATAAAGAAGACATAATATACGTATAATCTTGTATCGTAATTGGAAAATATTGAGTAGTACTATAACGCTTCCGCCGTTTATTATAGAGGTGATATATTAAAGTGTTAGTAGTGACAAGAAAATATGTATTACTGAACATACGAAATAACATTACATTGTTAAATAGCATAACATTAAGCTACTCGATTCACGTCGATGATAAATCAGTTGCGCGAAATCAGGATGTCAGAGGGGTAAATGACCTATAACAAAGCAAAAATAATTTAAGATATACGTATGTATATTTGATTTGTAGCCGAGATATGTAGGATTCAATATAAATGTGCTGTTTAGCCGCATGACGTCGTATAATCAAATAGGAAACATTTATCATATTGTCTGTCAGTCAATGCATGATTTTATGGATGTCGAGAAGGAAGAGTCGAACCATTAGGAAGCAGTGTGGCTTCAGCCTCTTGCTATTGTTGTGGTAAGAGTGCTGTTTAAATCTTTTTCTAAGTAGTACAAAGTAGCGCATACTTTCTCTGTGGAGAGAAAAGCAAGGTCATCTTTTCGACATGGACAATACAATTAATCTTTTCGGTCATATTAATTTAAAAGCAATTTGTAAGTTCAATGCCGTCTACCAATTCGAAGGTTAATCTTGCACATCGTTTCATGTACATATATAAAAATAAGACAAATTCAATGAAAATCAGTTCTCCATTACATGATGGTATAATTTTAAAAACTTTAGGATTTCGGCCAACGTGGTTACTTTTACGAAATTCGTAATAGACATACAAACAACAGCTTGTCTATGCTTGAGATTGAATACAAGCAAATACATAAATGAAGCTGTTCTTACAATCTTCTAAATCAATTAACCATATCGGTGTTGGTAATCAAGATAATGACGTAGCCGTGTTCATCACACTGATTACCTACTATTCGAGAGAAGATGGTAGGTTTTGTTCGTGGATTCAATTGATCTCCGAGGTATATTTGTAGTAAGAAAATATAGGCAAGGAGGAGGACCTAATAGATGCGCGCCGGTAGCCACGTAATCACAAGTATTGCCAGTGGTGGTATATATCGGTGAATGTGAATCAACAAAAACTGTTCGCAGATCGTAAATCTATTTGAATTGTAGATCGAGTTCGTTCACGAAGCGCAATGGAATTGGGCTTATTATTATGGCAATTACTTGGTACTGGTTACGGACATTTGTGGTGCAATTTGTTTACTTATTTGCATCGGAATCGCTCCGCGCGATTGCGGTCACGCACAGACTCTTCCGATCCGCAAATATGAAAACGAACATAGAAAACCAATGTATTTTATTCTGGATATGGCTTTCGTTTGACGAAACGTAAACTAACTTGAAAAAATTATAAATGCCGTCGGAGTAGTGGTTTAATATCTTTTAAGAGTTTTTATTAATTATCACATTTATCACACTATACTATTAATAAGACTGGATAAAGAGAGACAAAGATCGAGTTTAGAGGCACGCGTTGAACGAAGCCGATGTCTGAGAATGAACTAATATCAGATGAAGATAATGATTATTATTATTAAATTCGTATTTCGATGATTAGGCATTATAGGTATAATAATTGATGATATAATTCGAATCTCATTTTTATAAAGTTTATATAATAAAAAATATAATAAAAGTTCAGTTCCAAGTACCTGCCATCCGTGCCTATTTTGATTATTTCATCAAACTTTAAATTTATTCTGACTCCATTAATAGTGCTTACAAGACCGTCGTGATATTTTTTAAATGCCTATTTTTTATGTCTAACTAACTGAGTAGGCTATTTTCTTAAAAAGTTTAATTAATTAAAAAAAAAAACATTGCATTCTTCTTAAATACGGGCACTTCTAGTGATCAGTAGTTGTGCGGCTCGCTTGTTTCACGAATCTTTGCCGATGTGAAGCATTCAATCGTTTGTGTGTGCAACAATTCCTGTTGATGGAAAACAGTTACAAAATTTCCACTCGGTGGGTGGCGTGAAAGTTATTTATCGTGGTTATTGAATCACATTAACATTACCAGTTGACTGACGGTTCCATATTTGAGAACAGGATCTAAACGGGTAAGGAAACCACACTCGGGAGACTGAACGATTAATCACATTAATATTATAATGGAAAATCGACGTTTAGTTTATTGTTAGATACAAATGATGCTTAATGTCAACGGACATTAATCCTATCGAGCGTTCCATTTGTTCCGGTATTGTTTACATTGAAAGCAATTGTTATTTAAATTAGGTTCACGTGTAACGGTCTACACAGGTGCCGCATGACTAAATTATTGGTTTGGTATTGGGTTAACCGTCATGTGGATTATAGAAGGTGAGTGAATCATGTGGAGGAATTTCTGTCGCGAAAAAGTCTTGTAAACTTTCGGAGATGCTTCGCAGTTGCTTCTGGGTGTACACAATCAATTGCTTGTGAGCTCGCTCTGATTTAAAGGGAGCGGACGGATATGAATTTTTTGTACCTCAAGATTTAAAAAAATTTACAGTCTTATACAAGTTCTTTAAGATACTCAAAGATACAGCCTCATCTCCGCGGGAAGGGACAGACTAAAAATCTCGGTGATCTATAGGTGGGCGACTTTCGGATAAACCGAAGTAGGTTTTTAAAGGCTGTTTTAAATAGCTGCCTATGCTAAGGCATAAAAAACCTTTAGATGTAAGCATCGTAAAGGTTTTTTTACACAGTGCAGCCAACGACATTGTTTGAAATATGTCAAACAATATTATTTATAACTCTATCCTATCATAACATTTCAATTAAGAAACAAACTGTATTTAAGCGAAGTGTCTGTCACATCGCAACCAATCGTAATAGTTACGTACATAATTCGAGCAGCTGCGGCGCCGGAACGTCGGAAGTGATCAGAGTACGATCACGACGCGGGCGCGCGTTAACAACCCGCCAGCACGGATCGCGTTCGTGGCCCCGCCTCCCGTGCTCGAAAAAAATTTCCGACGAATAATAAACTTTATGCCTTATTCCCTGACAGTTAAATTGACCGATTTTATTAATGTTTATCTTTATTTCGTGTGGATTGCAAGAATAGAATTTTTACTTTACATATACTTATGTCATGGAAACTTTACTTTACATTATTTATCCTCGTCATGGGCACAATAATGTATATTCTTTGAGAACACCGATTTTTATTAGATTTGTTCATAACACGTACCATTACTGCATACCTTGCTTACAGAACGTGTATCTCGCTACACCGTACAATGTCTGTTACTCTTTCCATCTTCGGCTGTTGCATCGCGCGTTTGCATTACCGATCTAGACACGGGTACGGATCAATATAACGATGAAACGTTCAAAAGCACCTACCTACCTATTTGTGGGTCCCGCATCACGCAGAAACCGCGCATTTTATAAAATTGAGTGTACACGAAAGTTATTCAAGGTTGCTAGTGGTACCTTATCACAATTATTAGTGTTAACGTGAACGCGCGTGAACCCACAATTATTCTGTTTGGTAAAATTCACTCGTCTGTTAAATGGCTTTTTTATTTCTTGCAACTTGTTTATTACTGGTTATAAATATGTATAATACACAATAATTACAAGCAATACTTATCTTTTACCCTCATTATAAGTGAAATGAAATTTTGTACCTACAAAATATTTGTATTGGCATTATATCAAATGTGGAAAGTTTACTTGTAATGGAAAAGTCAATGTGAAAACCGACGCTTAATGAATAATCTAACATTAAAAAAAAAATGGAAGTGACTTTCTGTGATTTTAAAATAACTGTGTATTCTCAAGTGCTTATAGTTGTTACACGGGACTAAAACACGATTTATTTTTTTATTTCTAACTGCATGTGTTTTTGTTTGTCCGGGCTAATTTTTATAACGGCTGAACCAATGTTAATGGCACTTTTGCTGAAAGATAGATGAGGTTATAGGGCAACATATTGGTTACTTTTTATCCCGATATTCCCACGGGATCGGGATTTACACGTAACACCTCTGGGCACAGCTAGTACATAATAAAAGTACACGGTTAAGATAATTAGTGTTCATGAAAGGAAATATATAAATATTAGCTCACCCTTAACCTCTGATCGCCTACTGTCCACACGCGGCTGGCGAAGTCGTTGGAGGCGCCCACGATGTACGCGCCCGTCGAGTCGAAGTCCACTGACATCACGCCCGCATTCGAACCTACCAGCGACCCTCTGTTCTCTACCGTACCTACTGGAACAAACATTCCATTATGATCATATTAAACAAATAATGTTAAAACACAATTTAACAAAGCGTATGCTTTCGTTTGTGCGTCGTGCGGACTCAGACAACATCAGATTTGTAACAATTCTGGGTGAGAGATACCAAAAATTTTAAATATTATCAACTACACGAGAGGCCGGCATGATCATTTTCTATGAGTAGTCAACATACAGATCAGCTATCTCAAGCGCTTCCTACGCTAAGTGATTCAATTTAAGTCAGCGATGGGATTACATTTATAATTGATAATGGTGGAACGTCATGTCCAGAGTTAACCTGCCACTTTGCCGCTGTGCATGTTTTAATATGTATATCGCTTTTATGGACCATTTACCATCTCATATTGCAATGTTCCATTTGCCATCAGGGCCCTAATTTACCTGTTTATAGCTAATTTATTTTGCATTATTTTTATTATTACTGACTGAACGGATGCGATAATGTACTTGCCTGTAAAATAACGTTTCCAAACTATTGACTATATTTGTAAAATTAATAATATAACCACTTGTTTTAGTGACCTTGCTCTCATATATTTTACGTTTATATCATGTGTTACTTTATAAAATCGATTCGGAATAGTTACACAAAATGTAACTAAAAGCATCCAAGGAATTTCGGTACGGTTTACGACATGCTATCGAAAGTTTATATTTACACCGAGTGTGGGATATAAAATTTTAACTGCGTATTCACGAACAAAATGAAAATGTGCTATGGAAACACGAGGGCGTTCGCGATTTTGTTATTCACCTGATTGCATAATATCGATTTTCGAGAATTTTGTAGCGACAATTCAAATCGTTCATACAAGCTACGAAACTTGACATTTCTTCCAGACGTTTCTAATATTATAAAAATGTGAAACGAAAAAATATGAGTACTTGTACCATTATCGCAATTAGTGCAGTAGGTTAGGAAGCGTCATTATCTCTACAAACTGCGTGACTTACCAATATATTACGTAGTCACTTGAATAATGATATACCAAAACAATGAGTGACGCATTGTAATTATCAATTTTAATTATGAATCATTCGGCAGCGGAAGCGACAGTTTCAACAATATTGTTTACGTGTGTCGACATGCGGGGGACGTGGCTGCGGTATAGTAATAAATTGTCTAATCCTCCATTATAATATCGTTTCGTACGTAATAACAAAATCTATTTACACCTAAATTAGCACCTTCCTATAAATGTATTCCCAGAACTGCTTACATTTTGAGACGTCCCATAGTTTCACTTTTCTATCAGCGCCACCGGTGGCCACGATGCGGTCAGTCGGGCTCCATTTGACCGCATTCACTTCGCCGTCGTGCGCGTCCTGTGATAAGTGTTATTTTAACAAAAGACAGATTTTGGAAAATCTCTACATGATATGTGAAATGAAACTATGCAAAAACATTATTTCTAATGTTGAAATTTTAACTCAAAATCAATTGTTTTAATAATTTTGTCTTTGGACTTTCAATCAGCTCGTATGACAGTTTTAGAGATTTCGCTAACAAAACGCTGAATATAAGGCTGATAAAATATGAATCATATACGTGGTACGAGAGTTATTTTATTAGAGACACTATAATATATATATATATATATATAACTCGGATAACAACATGACATGTAGAACTTGTATGGTTTTAAAAAAAGCAAAAAGATGTAAAGTTCCCAATTGTTCAATTCCTAAAATACTGTAAAACACCTAATTTCTTTCCAATCTTCATATATCTGAGATTGAAGCACGTTCATACTTACAAATCTTAACGCAACCTTGTTAGGCAACGTAGTTGCATAATATGGCATGGAGTCTATAACTTTGTCCTCTGAGGAGCTGCCACTACTCCTACTTCCACCTTCCCGTGCCGCTTCTTCCAGTTCTTTGCGAACCTTATCGCTCTTTTTTCTGTAAATAAATCAATCAATTCATACTTTTGTATTTATAGCTACAAAATGTTTCAACTACAATGTTCTCGTCGTCTCCCTTTCTTGAAGCTCCTTCTTTTAAGCGCTACATACAAGAAAAGAAATGCTCCAAACTTTTTGCACATGGGCTATCCGCTGTAGTCGCACATAACCATGCTTATTTTTGATATTACAAGTTTTCTCTCATTATATACATAAATGTAAATTTAAAAATAAACCCACCAATCATTTCAACATCCTTAAATCACAATTTAAATTAAAATAACTATGGCAAATCGCATGCAACCATGCCAAGAAAAACAACCATGCAGAAAATAAAACGTGGACACCTGCGTCCAAACAGTTTCGTAAAATAAACGCAATTTCATACATACGGTGCTTATTACTCAAGCATTGTATTGTTAATGAAGTTAATTTCAAGTTGATGAAAAAAATATGATTTGAAAAATACGACAGGTCGTTGATATTGTAATTTATGGATGTTTTATTATATTATTATCGTCTTAGATGGTCAGTATGTAAATGACAACTTGACATTTTTTACGTAGGTACCTAGTTTAACAACTCCTATATAAAATTTCGTAAAGCTTAACAATTTATGTACATAAACATAATACTGAAAAAAATTAGCACAAAATTAACATAGACAAGTCATTTTTTTATGCCGGCTTATTGAAACCAAGTTAATAAAAAAACGAATCCATCACATTTCAGTTAATTTTTAAATAATCGATTAAATGTATCGGTTTAATTTCCATCCAAATTGTTTTAAGTTACGATGACACAGTAGGAATAATAAGTCTAGAAATAAGATATTTTTAAGACTGTGCCGATACAAATACATATGTCACACAAGATATGATATAATATATAACATGGAGCAGTTTAACAGATTGATAATCCACTTATGATTTTGAATGACAACAATTATTTATAAATTATGAGTTGATAGGCGAAGTAGGAACAAAGTGAGGCGGATATTACATTAAATACATGTACAGAAAATCCCGGAACTGCCAACAACAATAAACGGTGTGACAAAATAGAACATTAATAATTTACATCGGATTACGAATATCATTTTCCCGTCATGACATAACAAAAGAATAATAATAATGCAAAGAAATCGAAAAATGAGCCAGTTTCAGAGTGCAGTTAAGACATATGGACCATTTGTAATGAAAAGATAATGTTTTAATTTCAATAACGCCACAATGCCTTCAAAACACCACATCCTCATTCACATTATGTCAAACTCACCCAAAACTAACTCTACCAATCGTGTTGATGAAAAAGGCGGTAGGGTTGCTTGACCTGTTGAAGAAATTAAACAAAAAAAGCAAACGAAAATTCATATATACTTAAGCAAGCTTACTAAATTGCGTGTGACATATAGCCGGATCTACTTTAATACTTACCAAAATATAAACTGAACACAAAATATAACATAGCAATAAAAAAATATGTGTGATCTGTCAATTACAAACAAAACTACAATAACAGAATAATTGATTACATTAACAAGCAATTAATTTCAAATTCACAAATAAATTGCATACTATTTTTTCCTACAATCAATAATTTGATAAATTACCATTTAAGAGTGAACAATTAGCATTAACACAAAAAATAAACATAAAATTCTTATTTATGTATAGCAAACAGGCATGCAGGTCAATGGAGACAAGTGGATCCTGCAGACTGTACACATCTGCTTCCAATATTAAATAGAATTAAAGATGTGTGATGTTACCGCTATGGACTATATTGGAATTCTTTGAAACAGACCACAATATAAGCACTGTTGTTTAGTGCTAGTAATATGTTATACTGTGGTGCTTACCTACGAGAAAAGGGTAATTTGTTTAGGTAATGTTATGGAAAATTACTGCTTGTTTGTTTAATTTATAAGTAGGCGTATAGGAGTACTTTATACAGGTTTAGTGTATACAAGTTACGACAATTTACTATTGATATCGATAGTAAATAAAAACCCAAAATATAATTATATAATAACATAACTAGCTGTAAGCAACACAAAATATTTTACACAAAACAAACATGCGTGGATTTATTAAAATTTGATTAAATAAATTATCGTCATGACCACAAAATATATACATAATAATATGTATTAAACAAATCAATCTTAAGAACAGACACGCTACATCCACCGCTAAATTTCAATACATATTTAATGGATTCATATCTTACTTGAGGAAGTGTTCATTTTCTTCATTCATTTTGTCTGCATCTTTAGCTTTATACTTTATTAACCTTTCAACTAGCGAACGATTCTCGTCCTGGAATAAAAACAAACAAATAATTAAGGTAGGTATATAATGAAAACATTGCAAATTAACACAAAACTAAGAAATATATTGGATTTATCAATATCAGTATTATAAACTCTATGACAAAAAATGGGTCTCGCCATTTTGTTGCAAGGGTCTTTGTTGATTTGAAATAATGTTTTATTCACTATATAAACACACACTGGCAAATTTGAATGAACTCTTACGTAGACCGAAAATATATATGTATAAGCATTACTGGCTTTTTCGTTTCCATGTATTTTTACCCGACTACAATAGGAAGGATAATTGTAATTCTTTTAAATTGAGTTATAAATGTTACATCATGTTCTATGCAGTAATACTAATGTTATTCGAATTAAGATCATTTCGAGTGAATGTATCTAATTTTTTAAATATCATAGCGAGCGTGAGGTACATGAGGAGATATAATCAAATCCAGAGAGTGATATCAGGGATTTTTCGAAAAGCTGTTTGAATAACTAATAGAAATATTCCAAGATCAAGTACATCTAACCTGTTTGTTAGTAGCCCGATAGATAGAAGAAAAAGACGCATTTCAAGAAAGCATGATAGTTTTATTCCATTTCGGGTAATAATCAATCCATTTCTAACGGTCACATACAAGACATAAATGACATCCAAGAAATTTTAAGCGTAGCAACAAATGAACGTACGGCACGGAAACGATACCAAGAAGCTGGCGTGACTTCATACTTGTCCGTCATGGCTACAAAACTTCAGCTCAACTTAGATAAAGAATATCGACTTCAGAATACGGTCCATTGCAGTTTACCTACAATACCTTACTTAGTATTATTTATTTCTATATTTCATATATCACACAATTACACAATAATAACGTAAACAGGAGTTTGGGCGTGCTAATATTACAGCTATAATTCTCATATATAATACTAACATTATGTAGATTACATTTATTCACCATATTTCTTAATACAATTTTAGTTCATGTCAATAAATAATTATTATTAAATTCGTCATTAAAATTTAATGATAATAATAATATTAAACATAAGTGATAAGTTATAAGATATTATTGTAAATAAAGTTTTGTTTTTTCTCTCATCTCTCTCATATATGTATTATATTGTTTAGATTAATAAATATGGCTTTCTACCTAAGAAGCTATTACAACTATTTTTTATATTAGTCCTAATAAAAACTTTAAAAAGAGTAAGTATTTATATAAAAAATAAGGAAAGATACGTACGACTCGAGATTTCTTTATCTTCTCCTTTTTAATCATAGTTAGCAGTAGAAAGACCGTAAATCACTGTGTTTATTATACTTTTACTGTAGAAACGACAAGTAAACAAAGCACATATGCTGACTGTCCGGTGCCAAAATTTCGACTGGACTATGGATGTTATTACAGATTGTATAGACGTAAACAGTTTATATGTATAACGAATAATCACATGAGACTCGTAAAATATACAGCGTGCTACCGTTTACGCCCGGCAAACTATCCATTAGGCTAATGTAAAAACCTAATCAATTAGTCGCGTAGGGAGCGTTTATCCATTCGCACCTGTATAATCCCTAATGTCTTATCATTAAACGGTAATAATCTCTGACCTTTGTTACTTTGAACAATTTATAATATATCAGACATTACTCATGATTTTCGTTAAAAAGGGGTACTTTCTTCTAGAATTCGAAGTTCTCAATCTTTATAATGAAATCACTAATATTAAATTATAATTACAGTACAAACATGTATATATTTTCATGTACAGGTATGTTAAAAATACTTTCGAAAGTCCTCTTTAATCACTACTTAAAAAAATATTTAATTCGTTATGAAACTAAAATATATATTTTAAATATTTAGATGTAAGGATCAGTTTAATAAAAATTAAATAATAAATTAACGTACCCGATTTAACATGTTAAGGATAAACTATGAATAGTATGAAACATGCTGAATATGATGGACAAAACTTCGAATCGGCTTGGCGTATTGCCACAATTTCAATGGTGCAATAAAAATTGGAAGTTCCAGCGAATAGTTTGAGCTTTCAATTACGTGGCCTACGTAACATCTTGACTAGTTGAGACGCAGAGTGAGTGCGATATTGCTAAGTGATTTAAGTTTATTTTCATAATTGAATAAATTTCGCATAAGTTCGTCATCACATTTTGCGTGTGGTTATGCTTAAAAATTCAATTGTTGGTTGATTATGACCGCTTCAAGGTGATATAAATATCTTTGCCAAAATTATTCAGCCAGTGTAAACAAACATTTGCGTGGCAATGATGATAATACCCTTCTGTAATATAAATCTACATAAAATAGGAATTCTTCGACATTATAATATGTACTAGAAATGAACTGTTCATATATGTTCAAATTCTTTTTATATTAAATTTGTTCAGTAGAGGCTGTCTGCAAAGGCTGTCCGTTCATTTGATACTTTATAAATTCCCGCCTTTGTAGTAATGTTTGTAATACTATCTATGAGCAATGACGACGTTATATAAAATAATGTTAATACCACAAGTGTATTGTATTACATGGCAGTAGGTACATGCGATGCACTACAGATGTGAACCAAACTATCATTTACACAGTAGACATAGCATCATTACGTTGAGTAGAAAATCTTTTGTACATATATTATCAATGATTTCGATTGTTATTAGATAACAAATATATAAATGTATGTACTATGCATATAGACACTACCAATGGCTAATGAAAAGACTATTCTGACTAGCTATATTATTAATGAGATTTTAAATATATCGATCATAAGTATAGGAAACAGGTTGTAAAAGGCAGATAAGATCAAATTTTTAGTGTCACATCCTAACGAAACAACGCTGGATTACCAATTAGCAAAGGAGAACTATGATTTTATCTATTTATAACATAAATGGTTAAACAGTAAATATAACGTAATTAGTATGGAGAAAAGCACATTCCAGCTTGTTTTTAGTATTTTTGTGGAAGATTTAATTACGAAAATAATAATTACTTGTGCTTTCCTCAATTTGTCTTCGATGGCGGCGAAGGCAATTTGTAAAGCTTGGTGTTCATCCCGCAACATTTGGTTCAATCCTTGCAACTCTGTCATGTTGGTCTCATACATTTGAATCTCTGCTCGAAGTGATGCAATGAGTGCTGTATTTTCTGAAATTCTAAAAATATTTCGTTGAACTATTAAAATAATTTTTTATGACATTTCTATATTCAGAGAGGAGAAACATTGGTTCAGCCAATAACAAAAAGTAGTCATTTTATAAGGACTTGCACAGATGAGGGGCTTTTATCTGTAAAGGCCAATATTCAACACGGTGTGTAAAAATGACTTCAGAAACTTGCTACAAAGTTAATGCACTGAAATAATTATGAGATTAATATATGTTGTATTGTAGTTGCAGATTATGAAAAAAACAGGTCATTTTATGTGTGCAATGTTGCAATGTGCAGTCCAATTTGCCAATGTGATTAATAATTTGTTGGATTCGTCTATCCTTTGGTGCACCCAATTGAACCAAGTCATAATACAAGAACTTGACAAGTTCAAATATATGTATTTAATATTATTGAATCAGCCCATAATATATTAAACTTACATGACATCCTTTGCTTGTAAATTCTTCTCTAAGTCATGAACTCTAGCATTGAGATTTATGATTTGTTGAGCACTCTCTCCTCTTCTTCTATGTAGGGATGTCAATTCCTCTTGTTGACTCAAAATTTTCTGTTCCAAAGCTTGGATCTTCTCGTTTCCACTGCCTGCAAACATTGATATTTTCTTGTTACATAAAATAATGTTCTATACCAAAGTGATGAAAATAAAAATTACATATATTTTCAATAATGTCTATGTTATTATTGCTTTCCAATTGTTTTCATTGGTTCTCTTTACAGGCATTTACTGCAATTTAGTTTAATCTGTAAAACCAACAGAGAAATTGGCTGTTTTTGCGGCCTCAGGAGAGCAGGGTCAAGAGATACCGCTGCTATATTCTGGTCCCAGGCTACAGTGGACTCAAGGTAACCTTGAGACCTCCCCATGCACAGGCAGAAATCCACTTCAATCCATATAATATTAATAGATCTCATTAATAAAACGTGAGAATACTCAATTCTTATACCTGCACACCCAGGTCCCTAAAAGGGCAGGGAGAAAGCAGAGAGAATGACTAAAATTATACCACTATCCCAGTAATTCACCTGCACTTGATAAAACACTTTCAGTGTTTGAAAATCGTATCCTCTCATTGGCCAATGTAAGTTGAAGATTTTCATTCTTGAGTGTTGTGACATTGTCAAATAGTCTGCTCTCTAAAATTGTAAAGGTGCATATGGTGATTAAACATTGGTTTATGTTTCATTGCAAATTTTAGCGTTGATTTGAATTTTATTAAAGTTAAGTTAACAATATCTTAAATTTGATATACGTAAGTGTGGAAAATTAATTTTTAATCAAACTAAATGTTGAAGTTTATTAGCAAAATATAACATGCAGCTTCTTCAACTTACTATATAAATATCAATGGTTCTATAGACAAAGACAAATAATAAGAGGTTATGATACTTACGAAAAGTAATAATATCTTGAAATGAAGTCGTCTCTCGCTTATTTCTAGCTTGTAATTGGCTTATAATACTTTTTCTCCATTCACCACTTTCCATTTTGGCCAACTATTTTCTTATTTCATATGTAAATTGAAATATTCAGTATCAAAACAAACAAATGTCATGACAAAAGTTTAAACTGTGTCTTATTTAAGTAGTGTGTTGGTTATCATTAAATGGCAGTAGAACGATTTATTATAGTAAACATAATTTACAAGTTAAAGGAATAATTTCGAATTGATAAAGTATTATTTCTCTTTCTCGTAAATAAATGTGTTGACATCTTACGTCAAAGTCACTTTTGTTTTTAATTCAATATTCAATAGCAAACGTTAAATGTACATGTTACTTTACTTTACTTTTTAACTCTCAATTTTTTTTATAATTTTGTGTGAGAGATACTTATTATTAGTACTGTTCTTGTCAGTAAGTATTCAGCGTGAATAAGATAGCGTAGATACTATTAATTGTAAGACTAGGATCTCACAATTTTCCCTGGGCGCATTAGTACATTATCTGAACCTTTGTTACCTTCATTAGGTTCTTTGACCATATTTAAAAATTTAAATTACTTGGATTTTTAAACAGCACGACATTCTTAAAATAGAGTCTTGTTTCTTTCATATTTATATTTTTATGGTCAGAATCAACGACTAAATAAAACCTGAGGGTAGGGGAATATTTTTATCCATTTCAATTATCAAAACCTTAAGTAATGGGGTAATGTTGGGGAGCTTTTGTATGTTAAAGAAGCAGTAAACGAGCAAGCAGCAGTCACGAGTGGCCGCTGCCGCCCATGGACACCTGTGATCAACCTCTAATAGAGCTATAGGAATAGTATTGTAAACGGAATTCAATTAAATAGTCTTGTTCTTCGAACGAAGTTCCGTGTGCTCTAGCAAAGTAGTGTAATTGCATATTAAATACAACCTAACTATGTCATAATCAAAAACATTTCTTTCTCAAAAATTACATGTAGATACGTAAATTCCGCAATAACCCGTGAATAATCATTGTTTTGCCTTTATCCAACTAGCCACTAAATCGTAAATCTTCTAAGTTCAGGACAAATTTTAACCAAATCTAAACATGTAGATACTTATAGGTAGATATGTTTAGCTTTACAAAAGGAGGAAGTAGCTGGTAAACGAATGTATTTGACAAATTAACAACAATATTTAAAAATAACATACCTGTAACTTAACATGGGGGATATGGAAAACAATTGTTACGTCCTACGTATTATTGTATGTAGATAGATAGTACCATTGTGATTCCAGAAAACAGAATAGTTAAATTTTGCCTGCATAATTGAAAACTAACAGTTAAAGTCTCCGACTCTCAGTGAATAAGGTATTGTCTCTCTATTCTTTATGGCGAATGAAAATTTCTTTGTGTTAATATTCAAGTTTACGTATAGTTAAAGTAGCAAAAGACGGTCTTAAGTTCCTATTACATTTAAATATAAACATAGAAACATTTTAGGTACACGGCTTTAGATAGATAAATTTACAATGAAGATTAAGTTTGGCAATGTAAGGAATCTACCTATTCAAATTATACATTTTAATCTTTCCTAGAATGAATAGGCAGGGTCTTAGCGGTTGTGCAAGCCCGGAAAACAGAATCTTAGAGCTTCTTACGTTGTAGATTTTACGAAAGCAGACCGAAGCTTTTAATTAATTCACTCAATACTAAGATGCACCATCTTCCAGCGCCTTCATTCTCAGCAAAAATGGATTCCTTCATTATTCGTTACTGAATATTGTATGACTTAACGCACACACAGAGAACGAGCTTCTCTGGATACTCGTACTTTAATAATCTTATCTTAGATGAAACATAAGACACAGTTATGTTTGAACACCAACGTCTATAGGCTCCACAGACCACCTTAAATCAGTCGGCCTATATCTAAATTAGACCTTTGTTTAACTTAAAAAATAAACTGTTTGTAGCGTTTACACGTTGAATTTTAAAATCCTTATAGGAATAGGAATTGTATCTCGATCTATAAATTAAGCATCAACTGCCATGTTACATAGTTAGTGGCTTTAAAAAGCCTAGGATATCCCTAGGGCTCGATTTTCATTCCAAGAAATACTAATGAGCACCATTTTCTTATGTCGTAAAAAATTTAGTTATGTTTGTCTATCTGTATTGTATTCGGAAGAACAGAAACTGCTGGTTGATTTAGGTCACTTAATGTTTTTTTGGTTATTATTTCATTATAGTCTTTTACGGGATGTTATGGTCGTTTAGCGACAAAATCCTTGAAATAAATAAAAAAATATATCGTATGGTGGTCATTGACCAGGCTCTGCCTAGTATAGAATTAGTAGTCTGCGTATTCAATTTTTAAAATTCTTGGTATTATTATTATCACTATTTTGAGATTAACAATGTTAATAAGTGTCATGGGAAATAATAAAACACATAATTCCGATCTTACGATTTATAATTATTCCTATAAATTATAAATCTCCTTGCTCAAAACCACTGGTGATTTTTTTCAAGTAAACAGGACAAAATCCGGGATTTACTTGATAAAATATCTGAAAAATACCTTCTATTAAAATGTAATAACGATGATTGTGTCTGTTAATGAGAAAGAGCATCAACCTTTTTTTCTATTTTTAAAGAATATAAATCATAGATATACAAAAAAATGTCCATCTTACTAGCGCACTAATTACTGCTTTCCGATTCAGAATCTCTATCAATAGCTTCAGGACCGGCCGGGCTGGCTGCAAAATATTTATACAATAGTTAATTCACGTAAACTGTAAACAAGTATTTAAGTATTGACACTTACGTTCCGGTTCGTATTCATCGACCAGAAATCCTTGTGTACTTCTTTGTTTTCTATATTCTCCGGACTCTGTAAGTATAAGTTTTACATTTTTAATATAACATAGGTACTTACTTTAATAACATGAAATCCTTAAAGAATAAAAGGAAAATCGGTCCAGCCGTTCCAGAGATTAGCTGGAACAAACAGACAGACAGGCAGACAAAAATTGTAAAAAATGTTATTTTGGTATTTGTACCGTGTATACATACATATCTAATTTTATTAATTTGTATAGATATAGATTAAAGATTACCATCACTTTCATTTTCTGACAGAGAAATGTCTTCCGCAGCTTTCATTTCTAGAACAATATCAGTGTTTTTTTTTTTCTTGTAATTTTCATTGCTGCTAGTGCTGCTCGCTGCGGACATAGCTCGTAAGGCCCTTCCAATATCTTTTCCCTCGTTATTATGGGAAATAGGGTTTTCTGTGTGTTATATTTTAAATATTAAAAGAATAGAATCTCATTATCAAGTCAAATCAAATAAAATTAATAGATATTACCATAAATTCTTATTGAAAAATATTGTATAATCACCTTCAAAGTTCCTTATACGCAGTGAAGGAGCTCCTTTAGAATCACGCGTTAAATCAAACCCTAACTTAAGATTAACTGAAACATATATCTATATTTTTAATGTATACTGGGCTTATAAAATAAAAAATAACCAAAGGCGATTTGCTCATTGTGAAGTGACATTGACTTTTTTACGTTTATTATTTATTAATTATTTAACCATCAGATGAAGTCAAAAACACTATCACATCTTCGTTCTAAGTAATTTAACGAGAATTTGAAATAAATAATAGATCGGCCGATACCTAATAATACAACAATAACACTTCACAATAAGTACCCAGCTGTTTTACCTACAAGTTTTGTCCCCTTCTGCTCCATCAAGTGCAATGATCCATGGTATCGAAACCTAAAACAGTTTGCAGTTATTACTTTAGATAATAATATAAACATACAGTTTGAAGATACATATGTAAATGTGTAAGTTTTTACCATCAACAATAACGATAGTATTTGCCAAAAAAAGGCATGTTGCAATTTAAACGGCCTCATGTTTGGCTTAATAGTGAACGAGTTAAGCTGTAAATACAGTAATCGTTGCGCTTTGATTTCAATTACAAACAATTTTCTTGTTATCGTTTGAATCATGAATTAATTTTTGTATAGGCATAAGCCACGCTACAGCTATAAAATAAAGGTACCTATTATAAAAGTAGCGGTAACGGCGGTTTCTACCATATAAAATTAACTAACATTTTTAACAAGATATGCAAGGATTTTGTTTACCCGTGTTTACTCCAACGTTGCTATATGGAAGCGAGAATTGGGTACCAATGTAAGAAAGAGGATTAAAGTTAAATAAATGCGGTCGAGATGACGTTGTAACGCCGAATATGTGATTTGACTCTCGCCGACCGCGTTTGTAATACAGATGTAAGGAAAATGCTTTGTGTAAAAGAAAGTATTGGTGTACAAATGAGGAACGGAATGGCCCGATGGTCTGGACATGTAGAAAGATTGAATGATGACAAAACAAATATACAAAGTATGTCTATGTATATAGATACCGGACATAGAAAACTACTAATATGTAAATGTATAAATTCCTGGAGGTTTTTTTGCGAATTAAAGCTCAAAAAGGAAGAGTTATAACATTGTTACATTATATTATTATTATAACATGTAAGAGTGAGAAGAATTAATAAACTACCCATTAAATATAAAAGCGCTCGTAGCCTCGACGAGGTGCAGATCGCAAGCGGTCTCCAAAGTTGAAACGATATCTGGCGCGGTGGGCATTTCGATAGGCAAACGGTTAATAGTGGCAAAAGGCATACCTAAATGTAATATAGATATCACAGATAAAATATATGTACTTCAGTGATTAATGTCATGTATAACTTCTATAAATGTGAATGTGATGTGGTCAAGGCTTGTTGTACAGTTATGATAGGTATATAATAAAAATAAAAAGGCATTTTTGACGACTACAATTTATTGTTTCTTCACTTAATATAAGGGTCTTTTACATCATCAGTAAATTTATATTTAGTTTCCAATGCTTCCTGAGCTTTTGAGTCAATATTTGAAACAATTGATTCCATCTTATAAAGATCTGCATCAAAACTATGCCATAATTTTTCTGGGAAAGTGACTAAATGTCCTATTAATCTATTTTTGATTAATTCTAATGGTATATTTTCAAATAGTTGGGGCTTAATATAAAGAATATGTTTCCATAGAAAGTGAGTTATAGATAGATCATGGAATGTTGAAGGTAACATAATATCTGATGGCCATGACTTTTGAGAATTTCATCTAAATCATAACGTACCCTCTTCACTGAACATTCACTTATTAATTTGTACAACTCTGCTTTATGCATATTTTCATTACATGGGATATTATTTTCCTTCAAGTAATTCACCATTTTTTCTTTGGAATCGTACTTTGTTACATAATTTATTCTAGATCTATGCAAACCATTCTTATCCATGACAAAAATGCTAGGTTGATGTACTAATGGCAGCAACACATAGGTGATCCATTGTATGAAGTCTGTAGTTGTTGTTGGAGAACAAAATAAACCATTCAAAAAGCCCTTTTTTGATATTGCATGAAAAAATACATATCCATCACAATCTTCAGAATCAACATCAATATTTTTTATCCACAGTTTAGTAAAGGTAAGTGTACTATCAAGAAATATTTCATCTACATAGTAAATTGGAGCATCTTTTAATCTGAGGTTTTTTATTTGTTTAAGATATAGGTATCTTTCAAATGTCAAATTTGGGTCTTCAATGAGAATTTCATTACCTAACAGGTCTGTCCTATACTGAAATCCCAAGCAATCTAGTATGTATTGTAGCTGGTAAATATTGATATCAATGTTCAGTTTTTTAATCAGTTCATAGATATTATAATAAGTAGGAATTTGATTATTAATATACATACTAGCTAAACAATCATATATTGCAATTCGGTGAGGTAACTCTAAGTATTTGTTATCATAGTCTACATCTTTCAGTTCCTTAGATATGATCTCATTTATATACATTTTTGGCAATCCTGTATAACTCATGACTCGTGCTACATAATCTGTCAAGGGTTCATTTAAAAAGTTATTTTTCATTTCTTGTCTACATCCTATTATCAACTTGCATAGGAGAGCACTGTTTTTAGTGTCTTCCACATTAGATTGTAACTTTGAATGGGGATCTTCAGTATTCTGATCACATTCGGTTTTCATTGTAGATTAACTGTAATAAAATACAATTGAATTATTTGATAAGTACACATTAACATTGCAAGTATAGAAATTGCAAAAATTGAAAATTATTGAATTAACAGTGACACTCTACACAACAAAGTGGCCCATTGGTCTAATGGTAGGTAAACCTAATCACAGAGCTGGTTTTGTGGTTCAATTAAATATATGTATGTGAGGAGCATGAGTATTTGTTGTTTGCGTGTAAAATCATATACATGTTGCAGCCAACTCTACTTGAAATATTCATTAAATTCCATGGCTTACATTGAACAATGTCATTCAATCAAATGCTATACCACTATTTCAACCAGTTCTCAGTGGCATATATAAGTGTATGTATAATAATTTATATTGTTGTATATCAATCGGCCAGTCACCGTAATAATAGTAATAGGCTTCATCTAATTTAGGATCAGATGGCAGTGTGAGAGGGCTTAAAATATTATAATTACTTATCTAACACGAAATGGTGCAATAAAGCAACCTGCACATATTATTGAAAATGCCACCAATGCACAATCAAGTTGCATATAAATAAATAGTTAACTCTGCCACATGAACAACATCTATAATTACAACGGAATGCTTATGCATAATTCCTTTTTCAAAAAGACAGCTAAGTGTCAGTTGTGAAATAAGGTATATTTCTTGGTACACGTCTAAAGAAGAATCAAATTAAAAGAAGAAACTTGCATATATACAAGACGTATTTTGAAGGACAATTGTAACAATAGGTACAGAACTTCTATTATTCTCTTCTATCACCCGGTGAGGTGAGGGCCCTAGATTAGTGAAATAATTTGATTTCTTGATTTATACAGCGTGCATTTTATACGTTTCTTTATCGTTATATGTTTTTATTTTTTACACATGAAAACAACAAGATAAGGAACATTATGTCAACGTCAAATATTTTTTTAAAAGTTATATGACATTAAATTCCGTTAGTTTGTCCAAATATGTCAGTATTTTGTTGTAACATTAAATACATAAATCTGGGCCTTCTCTGAAAAGGTACACACCTTTAAATTGTCAGGTTTTCAGTACAGTAATTTTAGTTTTTATTAGTATCATTTTTTACAAAAAAAATTGTTTAATGAACTCAATATCCGCGGCCTTTTGGCCAAACGAATATTGAGGAAAAGAAGAAGAGTTATGTCTATGGAGAGGAATTGTCGTTTCATTTCATTTGGATGATTACGTTGTCATAGTGATTCCTTGGTACATGATTCATTGTACAGAATTAATCGGATCCGAATTTGAGTGGGTATTTGAGACTCCAACAACCTTAAAGTGTGGGATCGACCAAAGGAGGTCTTTATGACTAACCAATATACTCACTAAACCTTAATGCCGGCATTCCTGGCTTCTGTAAACCAGTCTTCAATAAGCACTCGCGTCTTTGTATTTCCATATATTATTATGCTGTTTGGCGTAATGCATAGGGGAGAGTAGCTACCGATTCTTAATGTATCTTCTCTATAGTTTCTTAGAGTACAAAGTAGGTGGCGCAATGCGCTAGGCGATATCATTGTTCACAGTTTTCTACATTGTAAGCTAGATGGTACTGTACACATAGGTTCCTATTATCATTTCTATTTAACAAATGTTATAGTTTTTAATTTTGATTTAAAGTTATTGCTTGTCATCTATTGTAGGGCAATAGAATAATAAGTATAAAAGGAATACCTTTATTAATAACTAGCTGTCCCGGCGAACTTCGTACAGCCTCACAAAAAATTAATGATATAGTTTTCTGGTCCACAAAAAATTAATAATAATTCCCTGGATTTCTCCGATTATTTTAAAATTAAAATTAGGCCAATCGGTCTAGTCGTTCTCGAGTTTTAGTGAGACTAACGAACAGCAATTTATTTTCATATATTAGATATGTAAATGTTCACACTGCATGTATATCTCTCCTTGGGTGATAATTATATTACATTTCGAAATATTTTTGAGGTATCACCTAAAACATCTGTTCAAAACTTTACTTTTAGTCGTTGAATGGTGCCGTAGTGAAAAATGGTATTCCCTGACTTAAATTCGTTTCAACGGAGTACCGTTACTTTTACAATGATCTGCATCTAACATTAACTACGCACTAAGTCAAGATCTGAACTTCAATGCACACATAGAAATGTTGTGCACTCTACTCTTTCGACAATCTTTCTCATTTTTAATCGTAAATTGACTCGCCAACACCAACCATGAAATCTCTAAAGGCGAGTAGGGTCAACGGCAGCAGATATTTAGAACAATGCCAAAGTAACAGAGCCAAATACAGCCTTAGTGCTTACTAAAATAATAGTAATTTGTTTTTTATTATTATAAAAATCCTGTTTTAATATAAAGAAGAATCGTGATTATACAATATATCGAAGTGCTCATGAACCTCTGAGATACTCTTACATCGCAAATAATATTTATGTCATGTGTTATAGTGCGTTAAGCGACATTAAGTGTCGACTTCAATAGGTTCCATACTTAGGAGTTTTTATGCGTGTTTTAGCTACATAGCTAGTCAGAGCCAACGTCAAGTTTAATAATTTCATACATTCATATCCAGTCACTCTCATCTATAGCGCAAGCCCGAGTTCACGCCGTGCTTTGATCAACTTTAATTAAAGCTCTTACAGATTTCTCACTTTTTAAGTGTTTTTAAATTGCTTGATACGCTAAGGCTTAATTAAGGAAATTACGCCGCATTTACGACGTAAAAGGTCGTCAGCCTCAAATATAAGGAAATTCTTAATCAGTAGGTAGACAACAGATCTTAATATATGTATTTCAAGAAGCTATGTTAGGTATCAATAGGTACATACAACATGATGTACGTTCCACATTTTATAGAAAATGATAACAATGTAACACCAAACATGTGGGATTTTCTTTGACAATGGTATTAGCATTTTGTTATTATTCTAATTTTCTAAAATATTGTTTCGTTTCTTCGTCTACAATTGAAATTGATTTATTAGGATGCAATGAGTGTGTATAATATACTTAATGCTAATGGAATAGGGGTTCGTCAGTAGATGTTATAGAGGAGTGTGATAAAAACTTCAAGCCTCTTACAGCTGAGGTGAGTTGCTATTTTACAAAAATTCTAGATGTTATCTCAATAGAAGAAGCTAAAATAAATTTAATGGCAATATACGTTTTGGAATCTATAACCAGCATAAACATTCAATGGAAAACGAGTAAAGGTTATAAAATTGTGCTTTCTATGAGTTTCCAACTGAAACGTATTAACTGAAATAACATAAAAATTTTGGTTTTGGTCTCCAAGCTCAGTAAATCGATATAAAAGTCCGATCAATCCAAAATGCATCCAAACCTTTAATTCATATTGCAGCCTTTTCCAGCCATACTTTTCAGTCCATCTTGGCACAGCGAGTAATTTCTCTTGACTTTCTTTTGTCTGCAAACTACCTTTGCAGTCATGGTTTTTTTATTTTGACTTATTTGTTATTGCCGTAACTAAAGATGTAATACATATTTGTTTTGGAGCGACAGCGGTGCGAGATCCCGTCCGCCGAGGCGCAAGTTGCAAAATATACCGAGCCGCGCTGAACATAAACAAAGCGTGCGGCGAGGCCTTACGCCCGGGGATGTTTATCGGTAGCGCCACGATATATGTCGTCAGGAACTCAATTTTAAATTTTTAAACACTGCCTTGGAACTTCCGCTTTCCGGCTCCCTCTGTAATAGACGATAAATAAAATAAAAGATAGTTTTGTGGTTTTTATCAGGATTCTCAATTATAGAATTTATGCAGCGCTAGTTTTAAGAATATATTTCTTTGTTTTTGCATGATAGGTTGCTAATATCAGGGAATGGACCTTAGTCGGTCTTTGCGGTTTTATGATGACTTTATTTCCTTATTCTTACTACAATTCGATATTTCAGGTATTACAGGTAATGTACACGGTTTTCAGCTTTCCAAACTAGGTTAAGGTTTATTTAACTATGAAATCGATCAAATAATACTTACGATTTTTCTTATTTTTAAATGGTTTGATTTTATTGTAGACTATCTTAAAGCCTATTAACTTAAACATAAAGTTACGTACAGTTTTGTGAATCAGTTCTTTGATTTATCATTCTATCTTATAAATTCGTTATAAATTCATCCGACACATATTTATTTTAAGGTTCGATAACATTTTTAATCGACGACAAAGGTACCTACTGCAATTTTCGTGCAATCGAAATGGAGTTACGACAAAGCGATTCATTTAGCACAGTGTGGACGAATAAAACTGACCGTTTCCGGACTTCTGAGCTCGTTAAAAGCGCGGCTATTGATGGCTATTGATAGAATGTCCGTTTCTGTAACGAGCATAGTGCAGCCGCATCCATCAATGACAGGAGTTGCAAGCATGTCACTCTGCTTTGCTTCGGCTACGAATGTTCATACCTTTGCATCAACATTGTTTATAAAAATCCTATTCTAGAATTCCTATTACAAACCTTGATATATGTAATGTATGTAATGTAAGTACATTATTATTTTTATAGTTACATTAATCAGTATATAAAATTGATTTTTAATAAAGAAAAATAAATTGATTATAATCGATCCATCAAATTTTTATGAATTTTATTTCACAAGTATTCCAAATATAAGTAATACGCAGGGATTGTACGATTTATTTGTCACTAAGATTGAATATACCAATATTGTCCAACCGTATAGTGTTTGAAACATAGATCTTAACAATAATGGGCTAAAGTACCTACCTAATAGTATTAGTCTAAAATGAAAAGATTTTTTCACAAACATCTGCAAGAAGTTCGTCACAATAAAGAAATGCTCGCTAATTAATTAAGAGCCGTCGTGTTCTCCTTGTGTGGGTGTGGCCTTTCTTTCTGTTTGCCCACGAAGGGGAAAGGAAAGTTAGATTAAACGCGACTCATTGTCCAACCATTGTAATACAGTCAGCACCAATGTGATCGCATGAGAGAAAAGACTTGATTGTTTTCTACATACCTATATATTAACTACACTAGATCCATGCTGTGTGATTTATTAAAGTAGGAAAATACACAGGTCACACACACACACACACACACACACATACACTTGTACAGATAAATGTTATGTAATTATAATTGGAAATGAAGTTGACTTGGAACAAATGTTCGGGATCCGTTTCCTATCTAGGAAAAACATGTTCGGTGTCTAAATATGAATTATCCACAAAAGTAAATATTTATTTAGAAATTTGTATAAGTAGTTTATCAGCTGTATGGTTACCATATTACGGGTTCTTCATAATTAGAGAATATATGATCTTGTGTGTAGCTCTTCCAAGATATGATTAAATTAATTATCTGTTTTAAATGTTTTTGCACAACGATTTTTATATTACATTTACATTGAGGTGTAGTGTTTACCGTAGCAATATTTTGTAACATATTGAATTTCATTATTTTGAATGATGTGGCTAATCTTGCATCATTTGATGAAGCTGAAACGAAATTGTCGAAAAAGCAATTTGCAATCGACCATTGGTTCAAAGGGCCGAATCTTACAAGGTTCCAGAGACGGTCTATTAAAATTTGAAACTTCATTTTACTGGATAAATTGCTTCTTGACTTTCGCTATCTTCAAGATAAATACATAACAGTCCGTAATCTGGGACCGCAAATAAACTTAAAGATGGAATGTTTTGCCAGGTTTGTTTTAGCGTATTTTAGACTTAAAATTGTTTCTGGCAAAAGTTTAATATCAAAAAGAGTAATTGAATATTAACTAAGTATGACAAGGCTGGCCACCTGCTGGCGAATGGTAATATTAAAGACACGGTTACCATTTGTCGGCATGTAATAATTATTAAACGACTTACATAACGAAATCCATCGCTTTGCAGGATTTGTATATATGTACCTACATTTGGGACGTTGGAAATAGTAGAACAACTTTGCAATAACAATTCGGATTTGTATCAGCTGATGAATAAATTATAAATACATTTAGCGGCGCACGTTTCAAACCATTTCTCTTCTTACTCGGCTAGCCCATTTGCAGATCTCCAAACGGTGCCATTACTCAGCAATAAATTGGCATTTGCGCCGTCATACATAAATTACACGAAAGCGCACGAAAACCAAGTTCTTCGTAGTCACTTTTTGTGTAATACTTCAGTTATTTTTCCGGTATTTATTACCATTTTTTTAAATTTTTGATACCGCGCGATTAAAATATTTACGTGAAATTATCTGAGGTATTATTACAATTGCAACATTGGTAAAAAAGTTATTGTTGTTTGTTATTTCAGTATTACTTACTTTATTTGTCTACACATTTCCATTTTGTGTCGGGCGACGAATGCGTTACTTCTATATGTTTTAAAACCGCATTAGATTTAATACGGACGTCAATGTTCTAATGTAATTTATTGTAATTTCGGTTCTATGAAATGTAATTTGGTTCGTTTAGGTATTATTATGTTGAGGATTTAATTAATATGATTAATATTTAATTGCACACAAAAGTTTATTATTCAACAGTTATTGTTGTGGGTTTTGGTTAAATGTCAATTTATATATTTACTAGCGTTCATCGAGGAAATATCTTTGTTTAAAAACACTTTCTGTGGCATGAACACGCAATAAGCCATACCTCGCGCTTATTAAGTAATTTTCAAAACAGCCACGTCGCTTTTAATAAAGGCACGTTCTTATATGAATCGCTCGTGGTCTTACTACTAATGAAACTCATAAGCATGGTTCTAATACTGGGCCATTAACAGCTCCCGATTGCTGTTCGAAGGGAAGATTCCCCTTTGTGAGTCATGATTTCTCATTTTATAAGGTGTCATTAAAAGCTAAGTTTTATAGCACCTTGTTAAAGGAGACTTAATTGTTTTATGCGGTCAATGTTACAACGAGAAACAAGGGGAACAGTTTGATTTTCATCGAAAAAAAAAACAACTTTATATAATAAAGTATGTTAAATTACGTTATTAAATAATTGTATAGACCTAATATGTGTATCAACGTGATTAAATAATTCTTAACAGATAAATTTAGTTGTATGCCATCGATTGTTATTTTACTTTACAAAACGAAATTTCAAGATTATAAACTATTTCTTTATTTATAATTGATTTAATATACCTATCCTATGTATTATGGACTGAAGATATATCTGTCTGTTAATTTTTATTTTGAAATGAAATTCAAGCCACTAGACCTATCTACCAAAGCCTACCTACGTCAAATAAAATGTCAATCTCAATTACTCGAATCCCTCAAAGAGATAAATCTATCTTTGCGCCTCTTGATCTTTCCATTCCAAACATTTATATAAACATCAATGCATAAAAAAATTAAGTGATACAATACCGTAAAGCCAACAAACACAATGGAATATATTTTGTTATGAATGCGTAAAGACATTTATGATCCTACAGATTTAGTAAAATCGTAACATTGGAACAGGAAATTGTTATTAGAGAAAAAAATTCCGGTCCAATATTTTATGGAGGCAAGGATAGACCACTTAAACAAATCTCAGTGAGACGTCTTCCAGCTTCAAAGTTTGCTTAATACTTTAAACTGGTAATGAAGGCATTAAGGCGCGCTGAATGCATAAGGAATGAGCTGCTGCCACTGGCTCCTATATAATTAGCCCCTTTATAACATTCCTTTACTACATATTTTTTACAATTCACCACGATCGAGTATTAAATCACTTTATTAAAAAATCCTTTTCTTGTGGATTATACAACCACGAAGGCAAGGCAAAAAAAGAAGACGAAAAGCTTCGGCACATAAAATACCACGGCGTTAGGATCTGCTTAATCGGGTTTGTATATTTCTGCAGCGAAGTAAGTAGCAGCACTTAAAGTTTGTGTTAGACAGAAACCACAGATCAAAAAAAAAATTGTGATCTGTTCTGCGATCCGAGACAGAAACATTGCCTTATAAATTATAGGTGTTTTTGATAATAATGAATCGAACTGACTGACACCAACTTTACAGGTTAATATTTACGTGTTTACACACAATGTGAACAACGATAAACAATGTAAACTCTAATAAGATTTTCTCGAACTAATTCGATAAAATCAAAGATTGGCTGATTTCGCTATGGTGTTGTTTAGTCGTCTTATTCAATAGCTTCCCTCCTTGTTAAATAGTTGTTTCAATGTGTTACCAAAAAACTTTGTTTACGCCTGCCAATAAAATTGTACAATTTCATGATCTATCAAGTGAACTGATCACGTTAAATATGTAAATTGATCAACAATAATATTACCCACAGTTAAATTGATTTGAGATTTGAATTTACATAATATACAAAATCCGTTACACTGTTATCGTTTGTTTCAACTTAGTTATTTAAATCACTCAGCTAGACCTACAACGAGGCTGTTATTATGATAACATAATGGCTGACTACTGAACATTACCTCCGAAGCATTGAAATGGTAAGGGTAACGAAAAGCCTCCATTGCGCTTGCATATATGCAACACATAATATAATATATACCTATAGTAGGTAAACAATATGCTAGGTAGTGTTTAAAAAGATATACATATATGAATGTATGTAGTTCCATTAATGTATACGTTTAGATCGTTAAGACATTTTTTATTCCAAATTTATCAAAATATTATTAGGATAACGAGATCCTGTCAAAGTTCTGCGTTCTCTTAGGTCTCAGGTTAAACTTACACAAAAGAATTTCGAGGTTGAAATGCAAAGCGGTACATTACCGTCATGATTGATGTTCGTTCATTATCTATAAGTAAATTTATTCAAGGTGAAAGGGCGGTAATAATGGTTTACCATTATCACGCGGAATCAGATTAAAGTATACAAAACTTAAAAATATACGCGAAGAGAAAATTTATTGCTAAAAACCAGAAAAAAAGAGCAGTCGCTCTTGCTAAAGCTTAATATATCTATGTATTTAACATATGGAACAACAAGGTTTATTTCAGACAGACAGTATTTCCGAAGATAGGTACAACGATAGCATGGTTTAAATAAAGAAGTATGTTAATGGATGACTTTGTTAGTTAAATTGTTTATGAGTATAATTTCGACAGTAAATACATAGGTACCTACTTAGATGTAAACTAATAACATAAAACTGTTAGCTTCATGATTTCTCCTCGCAATCCGAATTAGTGGCCGTTTTTACCAATTTTTTGAATAAAATTCAGATGAGCTTATATACCAGTAGGTACCTACAAGAGTACACAAATCGCGGTAGATAGTACTTTCATCAAACATCCACACTGAAATTGTCGTAAAAATGTGTCGTTACTGGGTCACCAATTCAATTACTGGTAGTGTCTGGCGTTACTTGATCGAACCTATAGTATTTCGTAATTCAAGACGTAGATAAATATGTATGTACTTTAGGTAAAGAGATATAGAAAAAGACGACGGGTTTGCTATTTTCAAAAAAACAGTCATTACCGTAACTCGGTTTAGCATTTGAATGTACTGCGGTGGTACAGTATCTGATTTTTTAAATCTAAATCTCTTTCTCTTTTGTTTTACCGGCGTAGTCATTAAAAATCCACACGCGGAGTCTGAAACGAGAGAGAAATCTTTAAAAAAAGTGTTAGGTTAGCAATGTAAAACTGTTACGTACTGTCATAATGTTCAGTTCTTTTTGTATTTTGAGATTTTTTTACTTGTATTGAATAAAGCATAATGGTAGATATTCAATATTTTTATACCTACATTGCGGTGAAAAATTAGTTTTCATTCTTATTATTTAATCCATGTATGTTACATAAGTTATCAGGTGTGGATTTTCAATACACAATGGGATAAAGATATTAATAATAAACCCTTTTCACCATTTTATTAATCCGAATGTCATATCCACAAAGGTAGTTTTATAAAGCACCGTAGTTAGGTGAACGTGACCGGTCAGGTTTTCGTTATGATTGTTTCAAAGTTGATTAAAAAGAGCACATATGAGTACAAGATAAATCGTGTGATGGGTACCACGCGCGCCCGTAGCACTGGCACAAGATCCCTCCCGTTAGTCGCGCGTTAATAGGATCAAACCGGGCTTTATTTGGGACGTCCGCGCGATTTCACGTAACTTATCGAATTTGCAAATCGGCTTACACCTCGTTAACCATATTGTATAGAGTGTCTAACGCCACTCCTATGAGAATATGTAATATTTACATATCCCGCGTGATTTATAAAAAAATGTAATTACCTAGCTGCGGCGATTTTGGAAACTAATACCTACATACTTGAAAAACATGTATTTATTTTTAGCTTGTTCTGCAAATTGTGTTGGTCTTGTTGTTTAGACTTTTGAGCGCAGATGCTTACGCTTAATTAATTAGAATAAATTGATATAACCAAAGCAAAGCAACATTTTCATTGGCGTATAAAACGTACTATTCAGGTTTAAAAAGGGTAATGAATAGGCAGCGCTAGAATAGCACAGCCAAAGGATTCTTTATAAACGAATAAAATTGTAAAATTCAGGAATTTGCATATAACTTAAAAATTTCTAGCTGATGAAAGCATAACAATTTTACTTGAAGTAGACAATAGACGAAAAGTTGCTCCGCTTATTCTCTTAAATTATTAACCTCTGTGAGGGTGATACGTAGAAAGGTTCTGTCTTGTTTACGCGTTAAGGGAGGAAGGGAAGGGAACTTAATACCCTATATCACTGTCGGGGTAATACAAACTAGCGGGTCGCAACCTTTTCCACTAAATTACGTATCGGCACATGGGATAATCCGAACTAAGTTGAATAACACTAGAGCGACGAACTAATTCGGTAATAAGTGCACTGAATTAATAACGTCGTGAATATACAGTGTACCTAATACCTAGGTGTATGTACGTTTCATTATGTGAGCAAACAACAAAACGCACGCTACAGTGCCTATTGACTATTAACATGATTAAGAAGGATTATGAATCTATGATGGCGCTTATGATTTATTCACGTTGCATTACTAAGAGTACTAATACGCTATAAATTGCACCAATATAGTATATCTATTCGTAGTATAGTATATCTTATATTTAAGTGTAAAAGTTATTTCTAAGTGATAGGTGATCAGTTACTTAAGTAAATTATGTATATTCTGTTTATATTGTCATTGCAATCGAAGCGCGCTCGGCCATTTACCAGCGTTTGCTGCAGACACGTCAAAACGAATACATGAACTTTAGTTGCACTACGGCGAAAATTGTCCTATGTAATATTTATGGGTATTTTATTTTTCCATTCAACTTAATGTCTGTTGCAGATAACATTGTCGCGAATCAAGTTATATAATCGATCAATAGTAATATCAGTACATTTTAAATACATACATATTTAAAAATTAGGTAATAAACAAAACTTGTTTTAATATAAGATTTAAAAAGCTAATTTTCACACAGTTTTACATTCTTTGTATTATTCGTCATAACTTGCATATTCTATTATTATTATGAATAATTAAACAAAAGATAATATTTTTTCCTGTTGTTAATAAATTCTCTACAGATATTGCCGATTAATAGGATCCTATATAGATATTCGCTATTGACAGAATCTGGATAACATTGAATAAATAATGATGTAACGTATTCTTGGTCCATCGAGCGCTATTCCGTCGAAGCAATATAATAGTTATCCAGATACTTGCCCAGGGCCTTCGTTCATAATTTATTTAGGAGAAAACGTCTTTATGAAGGGAGTGAGAAATAGATGTGACGCTGTTTATTATTTTGATTTACTTATATTTACTAATACAAATAGCTAAAAAACCCTCATTCCATACTTTTACAATTTTTTGCAAAAAATTAGACCTCTTAATTGATCCTGTTTTTCACACGTTATATACCATACAATGTCGCTTTACCAACAGAGTACCGAGTAATTTTTAATCAAACCATGTAATACTGTAACTACACACTGCGACTAAATCTTTGAATTAATTATTTATATTCCTGGTATTAGGAGCAGTACGTACATATCGGAGTTTTATGTTAATTTACTTATTTATTTACACTTTATGGTAGCACCGAGTTAGGATGTACAATGGATAGATTTAATGCCTGGTGGCATTCTTTATCATTCAACCGAACGTTGTTAACTTTTAAGATTGAAAAAATATCTGCGAAAGACTTCCAAAAATACAAAACAGAAATAAAATGAAAAAGTGAATATCTATTCTACATATGTTAAAACTAAAATAAATATTGTGTTAAGAAATTAATACTCACAAAAAAAGTAAATATTTTATTTTCTTGCACGGATTTTTTATTACTTCAAATTGCAGATAATGTTACTTTTATAGTCCAATTGTATGTATAATTTTGAAGCAGTCGATCGCTCTATACTGCAGCCAAAACATGGCGGTAACGCCGGATACCTCACTTAGCATTTATAATTTATTGGAAATATAGTAATCTCCGCAGTACATAATACTAATTAAGAAGTATACCACTTTTTAAAAACGTCCTAGTTGTAAGTATGAAAAATGGTATATAAATACGGCACTTGTTTATGTAAATAATAGATTAAGATATGTATTTAACTTGGGTATGTAGTAGGCCAAGTTGAACATTAAATAACACGATTTCTGTCGAATAGACGATTCGTGTGCAAATACATTGGCAAATAATTAGGGAATTAAAAATTAATGGTGTGACGAACAGAATTTCTCTCTGATTCCCCTTCCAGATTGGCGCGGCCAGATTCCTTTAACCCTCGGGGCGACCGTTACGAGCGAGTGCCACTTACACGTTACAACTTATTGAATTATTTATCGAACAATCCACGTTCTTGGATTGAAATATCACAAACGTACGCCTTTATTTTGAAAACAATTCCATTATAGGCATGAGAGACGTCGATTAAAAAATAATGGAACTAAACCGTATTTTTTTTATTATCTACGGTAAACTCGAAATTGGGGCTGTCATCTTCGTAAAATGTTGATTTGGCCCTGTAGCACTATAAAGTCGCACGGACCGTCTTATAACGTGCTCTACGCGCCTACATAGTACGTTACCCCTTTCTGAACCGCAACCTTTGCCGCGCGGCCACTCACTCGGCAAAGGATAAAGCACTCAATTTTGTAGAGGGATATTTTGTGGCATTTTTGACATTTTACTAACCGCGCCTTGTATACAAATAATAATATGCTTTTGAATGTCTGAAATTCAACCAGAGTACGACTAGATTATGAAACTTTAAAAGTAAAGTTTTGTGATCTTGTGAAGTGTATGTAACTCATTCATGGATGTCAGCTATTATACATGCATACTTGCAGGTTTTATGCAAACCACTATTTGATACTGTTTATTTTCATGGTAGACGTTTTCTTCGGTAAAATCGGAATACATGAAACATTTGTTCAACAATGTTAAATATTTTAAGAAGCCCAGCGACAGATTCGAATTAATTTTGATATCGGCTACATTGATGAAACTTTCGACTTGTGTCGGTACGTACCTAATATTAAATTTAACACATCCATTCGTTTGTTCAAGCCAAGATAAAGATAATATTATAAGTACTATCAAAATGAATGTACAAAATAAGAATTGGGTTTGGAAATGTCATGAGTCATCTACAAATAGTGAAGGAATAATGTTTTATCAACCAATGTGTGAGAATACTTAATCGCGTTTATTGCTTTACCCAGTCGTATCTCCGCTATTAAACTCTCTGGAAATGTCGAATAAAACGTTGGGATCGATTTCGCATAAACGATAGACGTGCCGGTTGCAGGAGTACGTCAAGTCTAATTTGATAGAGGCATCGAATCGATATATGATAGGAAACTGACTTCGGTTAATGCTTGCCTGCGGTGCGATACATATGGTCAGTACTACAGAAAGTAGATCTGTTACACTGTTTAAGAATATCTTAAACATTAATATAAATATTGTACAAATTAATAAAATATAAATATGTATTATGTATATTAAAATAACTTATAATTATGTTAGTCAAAAAATAACTTGTAACACTGCTATTTGTGTCTAAATGTATAAACTGGCCAACATTCTCTTTCCTTTTTGCTTGCTGCGATGCAAGCACGTTTCCAACTACGGCTCCAATTATTTATTATATATATAAAATAATATATTATTGCAAACAAACTTCTTCCCTTGAAAATAATGGATATACATATTAAACTTCTTAAGACCAAAAAGTGTTAACAATTTAAAAAAAGTGCTGTTATTAACAATATTATTTACAAAAGATATACGATTAGAACAATTTGTAAACCAATTTCTTCTTAGATCCATAGATTGATGGATAATAAGTTTAGACTACGCCTTTTGTGTACAATATTCGGAATGCTCAAATTACGGTATTCTAACAATGTAATGTTAGCATTGGGCAAGTTGCTGAATATTCCTAAACCAAAATTCAATTACAAGTTTTGGGCGTGAGTGACCATCAGATTAAGGGTAGACCCCCAGATCGAAATTAATTGGCTCATTCAGATATTGTTGTAGCCAAGAACCCTCATCTATAAGGATTTATGTTTTATTGAACCGCGTAGAAATCTGTTAACTGAAAATTTGTTGACCACACACATACAGTTTAATGAACCAATATTTGTAGAATTCAGGAGAAAAAATCATTATTTCGTCGAATAAAAATATTACAACTTCTAAATTAAAAACATTATGTCGAGCTGGCTATGTCGAAATGAAAACACTTTGTTCATTGTTTGACACAATTACTAGGAACATTTATCATTTTGGAAAACATAAAATAATTGGATCAAAAATATGTATATATAAAGACGATTAATCAATTTCTAATCTATCAACGCAGACCACAAATTGATAGACGATCGTATAGAGTGAAAATTTGAAACACCGCTGGTGCTATATATGTATATTGAAAAGTTTCCGTCACGTGATGCGCAAAAAACGTTACAAATATGACACATTGTTCTCGCTTAATTTTTGCTTGCTTTCATTATTTTTATAGTTTCTCTGCTGGACGAGGCTTTCCGCTCATAATGAGGTTTAAGACTGTAATCTGCTACACTTGCCATGTGCGGATTTTCAGACTTTATTCATTTCATTAATAAATATATGTAGAGACCTCTAAGGTGACTAGATTTCCGCACAATATTTTCCTTCACCGTTATAGCTAGTGATATTTAAAGTTTTAAGATATAAAACGTACTAACAAATCTGGGTTGCATGTCTGGATTTGAATCCAGATCCTCCGTATGACAGGCGGAATTTCAAACTTCTAGGCCGTTATTGCTTTTTTTTATGTATAATATTCCCTTTATTAAACAGCAAAACGTGATCGAAGGTCGAAAATTTAAAAACTGACGTTTTCCTTAAAACCTCAATTGAAAATTATATTTTAAATTCTAACGCAGCCTTGCCTTTTCAAAATTTTCATCTTTATTGCTTGAACTCTTAACTTAATTCAAATTTTTAATTTGTTAATAATTTCAAATGAAAACGTTATTTGGTATAGCTTTTGGGAAGGGTTATATAACGTAACGATCATTTATCATCACAAATATGGAGTCTTGGTTACAATTACAACTATATAAAACACAACTTGAATGAAATACAAGATATTCTACTCAAATATTTAGTCTTACCTATATATTATTAGGCATAACTGTAGGTACTCGTATCTACGCTCCTTATAACAGTCAAGAATTGATCTCTTGTACAAGACTATTTATGCAGAATAAAAATACAATCAGAGTATAAATAGGATTTCAAAACAATTGCATATATAGACTGAAATATTGCATGTTTACTGCCCGACAGTATTATTGTGTTAGTCTGAGCACATTTGGAAGTGAAATGGGTCGATTTTAGTCGAGCGAGTAGCACGAATGTCGCCGATTTCTCCCCGTTTACCTATACTGTCATTAAGTTGTATGCTTAACATCCACGGCATTCCATTTATTTATAAGGTTCTCAAAACCTGTTTATATTGCTATGGCGTATGTAAAAACATTGTATCTAGTACTTACCGATCTCTTCATAGTAATTTAAGACTGTTCTTCGATTTCACTTGTTTACGCTTTCACGGAATTTGCATAAGCTCCTTTGCCTTTAAGGTTGCATGCGTGGTACATATTCGCGTGTGTACAGGAACATTCTACGTGTGACGAAACTTAGTAAAGGTTTTTGCATCTCTCGTGCGTATGTATAATTCTATGATATAAAATCAATAAAATCAATGTATTCAGGTAGAGATTTGCACAGCTTTTGTATAGCTATTGATCAAAATCTGTTTAAAATACGCTAATATCTGTTACTGTTTACTTTAAGTCTCTTTTTGTTTATTGATGTTTGTAAAAATCGTTTTTTGTTTAACGCTTAAATCGCATGCCATAGATGTCACTCCTCGCAAGAAGAGTAGCACGTTCTTTATATATATGTATGTCAGAGTTTTCAATACCTACGACAGCTTTCATCTACAAAATGAAGAGTAATGGCGTAAGAGGAGAAACGAGTAAGATAACGATAAGTTTTTGTCACAACGTTTTTTTCGTTCTAAGATGGGGCAGGCGTTTCGTCATTATCTGATAATTTTAATTTGCCCATAATAATTTGGGAAGATGCTAAAATTCGCGAAGTTTTTTAAGGCGGCATTCACGAGTGAGGTGGCACATCTGTTGCCGGTTTTCTTCGCTCCTTTGACTTGTAATAATGGAATTAACGAGCTAGTTATGAACAAACGGCGTCTTCATTTCCAGTAGTCCGTTTATTCGCCCTTTGCCCTATTTCACTGCCACTCCATTTCACTGAATGAAATAATGGACTCATTTCAAAGGTCTACGCGTCGTCTACAGAATATTTTTGGGAGATATTATGACAATGTTCAAGTACGGAGTACTCTATTAGTTATACTCCTATGAAATTTCCGTCACATTATCACATTTTACAAACAGCAAGTTTAATGTTGGCTTCATCTGCAGGGCGGTTATGATTGAAGAAACAATTATTCCCAATTGTAAAATAAGTAAGCAGTCGTTGTAAGAATAGTTAGGGTTCTAGGCAAAAATATGATTTAGAGAACAAATTAGTCTTATACACAAGTTTCGCAAAAATCTTTTAAAGTCATTTTTAGTTTAATTTAAAGTCAAAGTACTGATAGTGGTTTCGCAACTCATTTGAGATATTTCAATCGTAACCATATTACCTGACGGTTACGGTGTAATGTGGGTAGATATTTCCCATTCCCGTTTAATTATGCTTAATATCCGAATACAAACCGATTTTACGCTGTCACGCGGACAAAATCCATTCACTAAATAGCCTCCATCTCGTATAATGGGAGAGGCTGTGTAATCCAATTAATTAACGAACTGAAACTACATGCTAGTTGCACAATGACTGGCTGTTTGTGAAGGACCCTAGTGTCGTGTCCTGCTAGCCTTTAGCTAAAGAATAACCTACGTTTCGTAGTACTTGATTCAGCTGATAAAATATTTAATAAGTTCATGTCACGTGTAAGAGTAGGTAATATCTTGCACGAGCAAACAGGTAAATTTATTTTTACTGACTCGTATATTTCCTAATGACTTTACTATTATGTCTTAAATTACTTAACTGTTGTACCTGGCAAAGGTACGCTGAAAGTTTTTCATAAGTAGTATAATTATTAATAGCGACATATTTATGTTAAGTTCTTGCAAGCCTTTTTAATACTTTTTGATTAGCCTTAAGTCTTAAATCATTTTAAAGAAGGTTCATCCAGGTACAGTACATTTTCGTATTGTTTGAAAGCCATCATCTTGTGTTTCTGCCAATGAAATTCTTATTATCTTATATTTTTATAGGAAAAGATAGAAGTTGCAGGAAGCGAAGTTACGAAATGGGTGAGTCGCGAATTCCATTTTTAGTGTGCACATAAATGGTTTTGTTTTCAAAGCAATGTGAGCTGAGACATTGCTGTAATGCAAGTCTAAAGGCGATTTTGGCGAAGTAGTATGAGAATCGTGAGCGGATAACTATGCTGTGACAATTAGAATTCACGCCCGTGTTTTATCTTAAGGCTATCACAAAATCATTTTCGTCCCACAGTATCACCCTTGTTGGTCTGTTGTTACGGTGTCCTATTAATATGTTATAAATAGTATTTGGAGAGCCGTTGGAAAATTTCATCAACATTTTTTTATATCAATCAACAAATGATTGCTTCTTTAGTGACTGCTTTAGTCGTGAGTTCGTGGGATAGCCGTCGGAACAAAGCCAGTCCTAAGTCATTATCGAATTTCGTCATAAAGTTACGTCGTGGTTTTCTAAACGATGCATTTCTTATAACTGCCACATCTTACTTTTTTAAATATTCACATTATACAGGGACATCTGATCAAGAAGTAGATATATTAATGCCTCAAAATATTCAAATGTGGTGTTTCAATCCCAAATATATTTTAGAGCGAGCTCGGCTCTCGTGGAGGATGAGAGATTTTAAAACCGTTAAAAATCGGCACTCTAAAATGTTTTCGCGAAAATTACATTTTTGGTAAGCAGCGTAAACTTCTTCGTCTCACCAGAAATGTCAAAAGAGTACGCAAAAGCAAAAAAAGAAAAAAAAAACAATGTTTGAGTTGGAACTATGAATATAATTATCTAAATACATGCATGTACAAGTACCATCACATTACCCAAAGTCGACTGTAAGAGAATGCTATTCAGCAATAATCCCGCCTGATGTGTTATACGAGTACCTATGTATAAAAACCTTTTTTCAGTTAGGTCAAATAAAATGTCTGTCTTAAATCATAAAAAAGTTGTATCATATATGATGAATTTTTAATGGTCTCTCAGTGTAATCACATTGTAATTCAAAAATTCAGCTCAAACCTTTTGACTCAATTCCTAAGCCATCATAAATATTTCAAGTCCCTATTTTTAAAATGCGTATAAATATCGACTAGAGTTGGCTTCATCGTCAGGTAAATTGTTTCAAGTCTCGTTAGATTTTAATTTTCACAATATCAATACTGTATGGCCATGGGTGGCCGATTTTAGTAATACCTATCACATTTCTCATGGTTAGCTATGGATACGTTTTGTTATATAATTTAGAAATATAATATTATACATTAATTGTATCCAAAAATGAAAGAGATGTCTGATTCAAGAAAGCGTAAAGCGAAAAATTCAGTCACCCGTAATACGATTGCTCTCTTTTAACTAAGGTGCGTAATCAGAATCACGGTTATACATTCTTTTATCGAATTTGCCTGTCGTAAATTGTAATTCGTAAATTATAATAAGAGTTTACTATAGATCGGTGAATGTATGGATATAAGCTACTTAAGTATGCCAATAAATAACTTCTTGAAATAAACTATCGTAATATTTAAAGAAGTTTCGAAGAATTATTCCATTCTTTGTTTATACGATGATATTTTATTCTTACGAATACGTCTTTGATGTTCTGGTTTATTTTTCTGAATATTTGATTTCTGTTCTTACATGATATAAATTAAAGATATTTGCTTTATGTACCTACTAGATAGTATCGATTACAATATACATTGTTCTCATATTGTGTTTGTTTTTATCTAAAGCACAATGTATGACAAAGAATATTATTAATAAATCTATAAATCAGTGCTGGGATACATAATACGAAAAACTATTGAAGGTAATCTGTCTCATCTATGGATGTTTTTTTTTGTTATTTTTTTTTTTTATTATTTCAGCCCAATGAAGTCCACTGTTGGACATAGGCCTCCCCCAAATCTCGCCATAACTCACGGTCTTGAGCTTTTT
>DWDX01000092.1:0-39866 GCA_018245675.1 Agara michaeli | reverse complement strand
GTAGTTTTAAAGATTTAAGCATACATAGGAACATAGGGACAGAGAAAGCGACTTTGTTTTATACTATGTAGTGATAATATAAAACGTAAAGCTATATGAAATCAAATCAAAGCTCATCCAAATTAGTGAAGGACGTTTCTGTACTAACCTTTAAATATTTCTTTAAAATAAATAAAACACTTCGGTTAGGCGTAATAGAGATTTACGTCTCTCGGTCTTGAGAACACGTTTGCCACATTTTCCTTCTTGAAAAAGCTTTTATGAGAGCACCTTTGATTAAAGTAAACAACTTTCCTTATACGTTTTCCTGTTAAATTGGAACAATCATTGTTCCATAAAGCAGCTAAATAGCCAAGTAAAACGAATCCGAGGGAAAGTGAAATCTCCAGGTGGCTAATAGACATTGTCAAAATGAGCAACGCCGCATTCACTGAAACAGGGGCGTGACGTAATTTCTTTAATTCCCCACCTAGAGTAGCGAGAAATTTTCCTTTTTAATCAGCGACCCTTTCATCTAACGAAATTTAATTAAAGCGCCAAAACACTTTACATTGGTAATAATTGTGCGACGAAAACCTGCTTGTAACAATTAATAAAAATGTCGTTAATGATAATGCCATGGCGAAGATTTGAAAATGTTATACATTGAGTGCGCGATATTTTACTTTCGTAATTAAATTATACAGCTATACTAAGACATAAAAGTGTAGCAAGAATGACTGACACACTGAATTATAGGCGTATTATCGTTTCTCTCCTCTGTCCCCAACTTATTTATGATCGGCGTAATGTATTTTTTCCTTCGATCCCGTACTAGGAGTCATCGCGACGGCACCTTTCTTCTTATCCATAAAATATTTAACGCAACTCAACTTTGTTTGTTTTGATGTTACCGTCGCTTTATAGCTACCCGTATCTTGTCCATTTTAGAACTCGAGCAAGAACACGAGGAGAAAATAAGACTGCAGTCTAAGATGGAAATTACGGAGATTGCTGTTTTATACGACTATGTGTATGTAAAAGGCACAGAACCTTTTAAGGTTTCCACCACAGTTGAAAAATATCATTAGAAAATACATTAACTGATCAGGTACAAGCGGTGCATGCACAACTGAACTTTGAGACACAAAGTTCTTTTTAAGTGCTCCAACATCCTGTTGACTCAGACGTTTACATATGACCTACATCTGAGCTCTTTGTACGTCGTACGTATGCACATAAAATATGTGAATTCGTACCAGAAAACATTAAGAGAGTCTCATATATTTTTAATATTCTAATTTTAAAACTTTATTGAATAATATATAGATACTCGTAAGCTAGCAATTCAAATTTTTTCGAATGCTTTGTTATGTTGAGCTGAGCAAATGCAAAAAACACATGTATAAGAGTATAAAAGTGTTACCTTAGCTGACAGTCAAATAACGATTTAATACAATTGAAGAAATTGGGCTCCAGCGACCATTCCTTGTTTACTTTTCTGTACCATGAAGAAAAAACATACCACATAGCTTCTAGGTTATCAGCTTATTTATGTTATATGTACACAATTATATAATTTCATGCTTGTAATTGATGACTTATTCTTAATAATATTTTCACAAAAAAGCTTATATTTCATTAAACCATAAGAGTTAATTAAGCAGAAGTTTCACGTGAATGTATTCATATATTCATATACAAAGTACTGCAGATGTGGGCCAGTAATTCTGATATATTCTGTGTCTACGAGCACGTTTCCAGCAATAAGATATAAATGTAAAATTTAATAAGATTCATTGATGTTTGATTTCAAATAAATCCACATACGCTCATAATATAACTTGAATAGAAAGTATTCCTTAATTACACAATTTTTGGTCAGATTTGTTGAACTTTTCATATAAAATCACTTCAGTCTTAAGTCCCTCACCTCGTCTCTTTTATAGATATTAAACTGCGCTTCTCTTCTTGCGGCTAAGTGTGATTTGATGAGATTTTCCGGGTTTTAATTACGAGTGGCTTATAAATCTAAAGTTCCATTTCTCCGAAGGATTAAAGTCTTAGCTCAAAGAAACTGTGGCGAGGAACAAATGGTAACTACTTTGTGAAATCCTCGGGATAATTTGCTAATGTTTTGAAATACCTAGCGCCTTACAAACCGCTCTCGTTATTTATTACTTTTCCGTGTCCTATCTACGTTCGCATGCTTAGCATACATTTTTCATTATTGATTTCCTCGGTAAAGGAAGCACTGAAGATTTTTCACTGCTTCACGTTTACGGTTGTGAATTATAGCGATATATAGGTACACCTATAAACGATTATGTTCGTTCTAAGATGTCGCATTATAAGTATCTAATAGCTAACAATAAGAGAAATTGTTAACAATAGTTTTTTTCGCAACATTAATGCATGACCTATATTTCATTCAAATTTTATATTTCGAATATTTTGCAATACCATCTATTGCCATATTTTCAAATTGGCCAACATTTTATACGATCGTAAATGTTATTCAGTATTTCAGCGATATTGACTCAAATATTTACTGTGAACGCTTTTACAGTTATGTCACTCTTTTGGTTCGATTTTCGAGTTTGTTCATTTATTTTCAATATAAATGTTATATCTATTTGTAATATTGATTTTATACGCTTCAAAACTGAAAATACTTATATGCATTAGTAAATTATAACAAATTATTCCTTTGAGTATTATCTATTTATGCTAAATTTTCATATTCCAAAATAATTTCAATGATTCAAGAAGGCTTTCAAATCTGAAACAGAATAAAATTTAAAAAAATACGAATACGAAATGAAAATAATGTGACATCTAAAAAAGACCAAAAAGTATAATCTTAGTGATAGTGATTTTACTTGGAATTTCGACCTGAGCGTAATGAGTTTCGCTCAGGTAAGGTGAGGTGCTGAGGCATAAATGTAGATAAACAGTCTCGAAGTGATCTCTTTCTTGCTATATCCTTGATAGGTAATAATAGGTTAACTGTATTTTATTTCAACTCATTCTAGCAGATGGTACCTGGAGTATTTGTAATTAAATTTAGTTTTCATTTCGCTACTGAAATAAGTTATCAAACGAAGCAAGAGTTAATGTAATTTATGATTCCATTGTAAGGACTTTGTTCCAGTAATTTGGGCGAGTAACATTTTTTACCAAACTTCGGGTACAAAGAGATAAATACAAAACGATTTTCCGAGGGGTATTCTGAAAGGTTCCCAACATATTTTCAACTTTCATAAAGTTCAACAATTGTAAACATTAGTTCAAACTCGAGTTGGTAATAAAGGGTCTCGGAGCAAACATTGTTTTATTTGGCATTAAAATAGTCATGCTGCAGAAATTTCACACAGACTGCTTACACTATATACTGCTTATACTACAATCTATAATAATAAAAGTGTAAAATATATTCCCAAAATTCCTAATAACCACACTGCCTTATTACATAGTTACGTGCCCCTACTTTCAACATAAAATGGCGTATATGATCTGACGTAATCGCCACCTCCCTTAGCTTAGCATAATCATAAATAACGTTGTACCTAATCATTACAAGATTGATCTCTTAATATAAGAGGATTTAGCACCAAAAACATAGATGTTTTTGTTTTCAAATGAGTGTGATACGGTATCATTGATTTTTAAAATAGTGAACAACCTAGGGAAAGCCTACTTGATCTAATGTAAAATAATTTTTGTATGTTCCTTAACATTCCTATACTTGTCATCGATATTTATTTATTTATTTATCATCTTGAGTAAATAACCGTCTGGATAAACAGAACGCACGTTCAAGAAATTTTGAAGAAAATATGAACAGTCGTTGCAAATCGCCCCAAGGCGCTCGTTCTGGACCAAATAAATGTCTAAGTAATTAACTTAAATGTATGCTCTGGATCTTTACTTTTTTGTTGTCCATTTCATCTGAAAACTGAAAATTCAAACTGTTGAGAGTATGAGCGCAAAGTCTTCATGTCAGTGTTAATCATAATTGACATGAAGGCTTTGTGGTATATCTATACCTAAATTCACCCACCCAACCTTTGAACTCGGTTACAGGAGATCGTTGTTTTCTATTACCATAAAATTTCTATTTTACAAATGTACGTTAGTCAACAATACAGAATTGGAATTCAAAACTTTGAAAAAGAATACCGACTATGAAAGGTAATGTCATTTTCCAGGTACATTAACGGAGCAACAAAATTGAATTCGGCTCGTCGGTACAAAATATAAACTCTATTCAACGAGTTCTCCGAAGAAGTGCACAGATAATAATATAATCTATTGAATGAATAATTAATTGTACATAGTTATATTTATCAGCTATCTGGTTATCATATACAGGTATTTAGTTGCCTAATTTGGAATCAGATAGACGTATTTGGAATTATCTCCAAATAATATTAACAAAAATGAAAAATTAAACACACATATGCCGAATGCAAACTGTTTCATTTTACAACTTAATCAGTTCCTTGCAAAAGATAACTAGTTATAAAAAAATGACTGTTCGAAAAACACACATCGTGTATTATGCATAGTCAATAGAACAGCTTTACAATGTGTTAATAATAAATGTAATAAACATGAATGCATCTATAGATTGCTATCAGTTATATGAAAAAAAAAAATACAGACGAATTCAGAATCTCCTCCTTTTTTGGAAGTCGGTTAAAAAATACATCGAATGTCATATTAATTGTTAGACTAAGCACTCAGTGAAAACTAAATACCCAATTAAATATATGTATTCGGTGTAGTCATTCTCTTACAATACCTAACGAATAACGGATTTGTTTAATAATACACGAAAATAGAATAACATAAATAACAACATAGCAATGTAATAAAAGCAGAAATTGTTTCTCTCCGGCGCCATCTAACTTATGCAGTCTGCAAACGCATATCATTTGGGAGTTCGATAAAATATGCACATGTATAGTAGCTGAAGAATCAACGACCTTTATAAATATCTGAAAAATCTAGCTTGTGTCCTATGGGAATTGCTCTACTTTAGAAGAAGCGCGCTTAACTCATTACGCGGTTACAGATCTCAAGCTATTTGTAAGTTAAGCTACACCGGCTGAGTTTTTACGACATTTTACGAACGTCACTGTATTTGGTCCAGATCGGTAGCATTAGACAACTATCGACAAACTTTATCGATAACTTACTAAACGATTTAAAACTTCCGAAAAACGACCTGTCAACTGATCCTAGCAAAAGCTCTATAATTATAACTAAAACTAAAACTAACAATTATTCTGTTCATGAAATTACCTCACACGGGTAAACATCCTCTACGAGTATACGGTTATTCATTCTTATTAAAGACAGCAGGTATTTTTAGGTCTACTTCATTTACCAAGCACTGCAATTGTTGCCGAGGATTACAGTATACAGTATATTAACATTGTTTAAAGTTTATTTTACAGTAAACATTTTAAAGGCTCATTCACCATTGATTTAATTTTAAAAAAATCCGAACAAAGAAGACATTTTCCTTTACCCTTTAACGCTGTAAAATAAGGACTTAAATTAGCTCCAACAATTTCACTGTCGTTTTTAATCAAACACCTTTCAAACTTTTGTTTTGCTTTTGTTTGATGGAAAAGTTTTCAATTACTACCTTCTTCCTTCTCGGGCTTGATTTCGAAGTTTACAAACGCTTTCAATAGTGGCCAACAAATAAACAAAGTTCCATTGGCTCTTGTTGAAAGTTGTATTGAACAAAGCGCAAGCAATCAGTAATCGTAACAAACATATAAGTAAGTACTACATACATTTGTTATAAATACAGATATTATAGACGCACGATACGAAGAAGTAAATTTAAAATTAACAACAAAATGAAGTTTAAAAACTGATCAAAATGCAAATAATTACTTCAAAATTATTTATGTCTCATTTTGAAATCTATAAAGAATATTCTAACACTAACGAAAATGCTGAAAGTTCGAAAAGAATCAATATCAGCTGGCAAAAGTATTACATAATTGCAAACATAATATCATTGCCTCACTGTATTTAGTCTGTAACTAGAGTGCTTGGTAATAATTTACATTAACTAGTTTCCGTTAACGAATTCCATAACACGAATGATTTTAAATTTCATTAACACAGAAATCTTCAACACCACCTGTTTAGCTAGATTTAGTTAATTAACTTTCCAGTCAGAAATTTCATTCTACAGCAGTGTTTTAATGGATTTTGTTAATGTAAGCGATACTTTATAAACAAATAATTTAGTACAAAATATTAGGTTAATATTCAGAAAACCATTAATTGAAATACATAACTTTGTGCTAAACTTTGACTAAGATGAACAGAAAACTTATGAATAAGGGGATAATAATTAGGAAATATGCCCACAAATCTCACCAACGGTTATTTATTATAGCGAACTTTGGTATAACCCCAACTACCTAACTTTGAATATCAGTGACATTGTGGAAGTTTTCCACAAATATTCATTAAATTGTAGTTTATTTAGTGTGTTGCTAGCCATACGTGGTATGTATAAAGATTAACTTTTACTTAACAAACTAGAAAACCAATTATTTCGTTATCAAACATCAATTTAACTTATCCAAGGTCTTAGAAATAAAAGTTTGACGTTAGCATGAAAAAGAATTATAGCAAGTGTGCAAACATAACCCGTAATTTTTACTATAAATCAATACTAAGAAAATGTATTAAGGCTGAACCAAAGTACATATATTCATCGACATCACAAAAGCAAAGGTTACCTTTCTATTAGTAAAAAAGTACGCATATTCTAAAATCTATACAGTTATGATCTCATTTTCTGGTATTGAGTAGTTAAAAACAAAAGTAGGTAAACATTTGTTTGCATGAATTCGCCAAAATAACTTAAGCACCAGAACTGTAAGGTTCATAAATACGAAAAAGTGTAAGTTATGTCTAAGATAAGAGTAACTTTAATTAAATTGTTTTAATTTAAAAAGCAAATCCACTTTTAATGTAAATAAATATTCCACCTACGACTGAATAGCCTCAATATGTCTGTAAATTGGTGAAAGGCGCGGCGGAAATTGTAGTGTAATAAATCTACGAGTATATGCAGTTTCTTTACTAAAAGAACTTTCCCCTTTTAGAAATGAAATCATGCATATTTAAGTATTCACGTCTCGCTGTTCGAGTGGTAGATAAAACTTCCATCATTTAAGTAAGTCTCGTTTATCTAGGTTTCTGGTTTCGCTTTATCCAGAATAACGAACAAAATGTACAAATGTCTGGAAATGAATTGAAAACTTTCCCAAAAATGGTGAAATACAAAGAGAAAATGCGAAATTTTTTAATTCTTAGTATACGTGTGGATTACAAGTTAAATTTCCGAAGGTATAATATGAGTCCAAGTTTACAAAGGATAGAAGTTAAACTTCTATTTTATGTACACTGAAAGACCTTTCATCGATATTTCCATCAAAAAGCCAATTCAGAGGGATTTTTGCAGGGAGAAATTTTATATATGAAGACTGAAAATAACGGTGACTTTAAATCTAAAACATACGTAGTTGGGGTATGACATACAAAGGAGCCTTTGAAACATTTGAACATTTTCAACTTACTAGAAGCAGCCAAATCTCATTCACAATGAAAACTGTTTGAATTTTCAAAACGACTACTACATTCATGGTATTCCAACGGCGGCTTCTATTTATTCCTACCGATGGAAGCATGATGTTGTCGGTTACCATTCTAGCTAACGAATTGCCACAATTTGTCGATCCGATTTCTCCTAAAATTGGTTGATAAACTCCAATTGCATTTTCTACAGAAAAACTAGGTTCTGCTACACAAGAATGGATGAACTGGGTTCAGCTAAAAAATAAATGTGCGCTGGATTCAATTAGGACTATTTCCATAAGACTGAAGAATCCAGTTCAATTTAAACAAATTATTGCTAGGCTACTGCTAAAACCCTGTAATGTTTTGTCCAAATTTTTTCATGAAATTTGCCAATGACATTTTTTCTTTCAATTCGTTATACCACTTGTCTTGTTGTTGTTCTTATTGATGTGTGTGAGTGTCGTTTCTGAATATGAACTCATTACATTACATTGGACCTTGTTCAAATAAGTCCAACTTATATTTTCAATTTATTGCCTATAAGTGGCACGTAGCTTCACGTAGATATTACGTGAATTATTGAAGCTATTGGTATGAATGATCTACCTAAAGTACTTACTCAATACCAATGCACAGAATTTTGAGGAATTTTTCAAATATTTTATATAGGACCTGTTTAAAAAATATGCAACATTTAATTACTTACCACTCCATAAAAAGTCAATTCTCACGAATCATTTCTACGTCGTGTATTAAATGGAGTAGCAAGTGGAGCAATTTACGAATATTAAATGTAGCCCATCAGGGAAATCCTTAACATCCACACTGCAAGCTGAGTTTCAAAGCCTGCTTCTCAGCAGCTTGGCACTCAAGTATATAAATGTAGACACTGTCTTATTGTATTTACGGAAGTTTTTCTTCAATATTATTTCTATATTAACAACGTTACTGCGCCTCGTCACTCATGCGTCGCGGCGCTGTCACGTCGCCCTGTTACGTGAGCAGACTGATTTGAACCCAATATTAGTTAGGTTCATATTTATGTGCAAATTGCACCCACACATATAGTCGGTTCAGTTATAGAGAACATTCCGTTTCAACTACGTACGTCGCATTAAATTTAAAAAATGTATCAAATAAATAAAAGCAGCTAAACCCGATTTAAGTAAATAGCGTAATTACGTTAACACCCAATTATATAACTTGTACATCCTTTGAATTCTCATCACGCTCATCGTAATTTGAATCATTTGCATAAAGGTAATACATAATATAATATGTGTGACAATGTTAAAGAGGCATTTCAAACACTTGACAGTGTGGGACTAACATACTACCGGTAATGAATAACTATCAAGCAAGAGCTTTTAACTACTGCTACATATTAGAAAATACAGGCTTGATATGTAATATCGATAGAACGTGCACTCTCTGCTTTCGATGCAGTATAACCGTGCTTTTTTAAAATTAGGTGCATTTCTTCATGAGCAATAATTACACTTCAGATTCTTATGATCTTGTTTGAAATGTTCTTTATTTAAAAAAATCAAAACTGTGATTTGGTTTCAATCGCGCTGTCTTTTCTATCTTCAAAATCGTAAAGAACAATCAGTCGCGTTCGATTTCACTGAATACTAATTAGAATATAGTTAACGGTATCGTAAACCAAGTCTGAATTACTAAACTCTCAACCCTAGCAAAGTGTTCCTCCTGCGACAATAGGTCCCTGTTGTATGTTTTACAAAGTAATTTAGCGAAACTATGTCATCGTGCAATGATTTCATAGTCCTGAATATTAAAACGAAATCTTTCTTTTTCGACACAAACGTTGATGAAGTCGCCGAGGTAACGTCGGTTCTATTACAATTTAGGAAATTGTGATGTTTTAATTTCCTCTTTATTATCATTTCGTTAACAATTTTCTAGGCCGTAATAATGTAAGAAATTAGTTTATGTTTAAAGATATAAATCTTTACATGTAATTAACATGAAGAAATGTTTTTTTTTAACGTCAGGTTTGCAAGGACAGAGATATTTGGCACTCGGTGCTTTCTGCCTACCCCGATTGGGACCTGGCGTGACGGTATGTATGTATGTATGTATGTATGTATGTATGTATGTATGTATGTAAGAAATGTTTATGTCTATCGATATACTCGTAAAAATGGTTAAAAAAATTTGAATACGAAAATAAAATTGTGGTTGTGTAATAAATAATAAGGAAGCATAATACAGAAGAAATTGTTTTTTTTATACAATTGTCACATGGTAACATATAATTCACCTGATATTAAATGTTCACTGTAGCTGAAGTAAGAGCCCGGTAAGAAATTGTGTTGCCCTACCTGCAAATTTGATTCATCTCAATGAATCCGCTTGGTACATCTTTGGAACCTTCTGACTTTTGAAACCGTAACATAACATTTTTATAGATACGTAAAACTTTTTAAGTATTCATATATAAATACTAGCCGGTGTGAACGAACCGTTACGGTTTTATCCTAGACAGTGCTTCAACGGCAATCAATATTTAAACGAGCGAATGAAGTTCATTGAACTGTATAACATATACCTATGTTTAAACAGTAGGCTTACAACGTATATAGCTGGGCAAACAACGCCGCACGAACCGACATGGTCGGTTAACTAAGCGGTCGCCGCGTAAGGTAACTCGCATTGAATCTGCCAATCGACCCCCATCAGTCCTCATAGCTATAGATTTGTATACGTACGCCATTATCCACTTACTTACAAATTACTATAATTGGTTACATGAAAAGCCAACTGGGTATTTTTATCAGGCATACTTATTTTAATATTTATTTAGTTTCTACTATTGTCTGTAAAGTACACTAAATATCTAGCTCTTTTCCTCAAGAGCTAAACTTACAACGTGTCCAATCGTTTCGTTCATTGCGACAGAAACGAAGAGCTGAGAGTTAGGACCGAACTGAACATAAAAATTCTCCGTGCGATGCTTTAAAGAGGAAGGCGGTAAGTATCTGTCGATCCTCGTCTCAACAATGTTCAAGAGAGAAAAATGATGTCAAAATTTGTCTATATCTAGAACGATGTTACCTTATAATGATCTTACAAGTATCATCTCGTCATATAGGCGACAAAAGTCAACCATTACCCATTTATTATCCTGTCGATGAGAAGTATTATTCATACTCTTCTCACTTAGAAACAGTATTTTTATTTTTCTCCTAAAAAAGACGTAATATGTGATGCCCTTGTTGTTTCACTTAGCAGTAGATTAGGAGTAGGACTGCCTGCTTTATTTGGTCAACTGCAACTCGCATATAATATTCTGATACTTAATAGTATATTTTAAAAACATTCGATGCAATTTCCCAATGAATTCCACCACCAAAACTGCCATATTTATGTGTAAAACATTATGAGAAGTGATAACATTTTCTAAAAACGTATTTTCCAGTTCTGCTTTCCACGTATACCCAATCAGTCTATTGTGAATAAGATAATTCCATTGATAATAATTTTGGAAAATATCACGAGAGGAAAGGTTCTCAGAAAAATTTAGTTTTGACGGTAGAATATTCTGAAAATATTTGGGCCACAAAATTAAATGCACCAAAATTCACGTCGATCCATTGGGAAATACGTTATATGACATTTTCTATCTTACTGATATTAATATAAATTTCAACAGTTTGGGCTGAAGGTTCTTATTAGCATCTCCCGTATGTAAGCCGTGTAGTAGATTAATTTAAAATTCAATTTTCTCACTTTCAATTATTCTAGGTATATTTCGTTGTTAAAAAAAAGCATTTTAACAAAACTCTCAGATTACATGAATTACATTTAGATGTAAGTAGTCATTTCAATGAAATTCATTTCGTGTTTTAACCAGGATATTAAGAAATTGTAACATCGGAATACGGACATTGATTCCGTAAACTTTAAACTTCACTTAATTAGATACAGTAGAAGAGAATAATAAAGAATATGATAATGAAAGACAGCTCCGGGACTATCGCTAACATCAAACTTTTGCAAAAGTTACCGGCGAAATATTCATTTGCGTTGTTAATTTTTGCGTGCACTGCCTCGCTAGTGCCAATAAATAAGGGGAGATATATTTAATAAACATTCTTTTTACAGTGAAGCTATCACGAATGACTTTTATAAACGTGAAAAAGTTTCAATTTTGCGATGACACAGAGCAAATAAAATATTTTGTGTCACAGTTTAAAACTTAAATAATAAAAAAATTCCAGCGAACACGACATATCCTTTGTTCAGAAACATATTATTAATACTTTACAACGGTGCGGAAAACAAAGTAACAATAAGATAAAAAATCATTCATAGCACTGTTATAAATGCGAATAAAATGTGACAAGCGGAGACATGTTGTTAATCACACGTTGACATTTAAGACTTAGACAGAGCCAAAGGAATTTCTTACAACAGCATGAAGTAAATGTAAACGTGGTGTAGCTGGTAACGAACGTTTTGAAGATTATTAAAGCTATTTACTGTAGCTTACTTTAAAGGGCTTAGAGAGAAAGATTAAATAGGGCTATGATTCGTCTGTAAGGAGTACCAATTTCAGAGATCAGATTAGTAACTCTGAGCTGAACTTTAACCTCAAGCCATTTCTGGCTATGCTTGTGTGAAAGAAAATATAAGCGACGAGTCTGCCCTAATCAATAACAAAAAATATGTATATCTCAAAAAAATAGTTTAGGTGTGTTCCCCTACTTATTTAAAACTTTTTGCAAATATTTAAAACATGTTAAAAGTTAAAAAAATCAAACTGGTGAAAAAACAAGGTATAAACCATGGAATCACTAAAATGTAATAAATCTTAAATTGGCATCAGGAGAATCGTTTAAAATACTAATATAAATCGTGGGAGCCTCATCGGTCCGTGGAATGTTCCCATTAGATTTTATGGATTTCTCTCTTGTCCGCACATTAAATTATAACCAGAGGGAAAACGGCACGAAGGATTGAAATTTAATTTCGGCCGCTGTTTGAAAATAGAATTTCTCTTATATTGCAGTTATTAAGTCCCACTTTACTCTCCGACCGTTTACGAATTCATAAACTTTTTGTTCTTATTCATGGAACTGGAAGGAAATTTTAAATTAAGAACTATTTAAATAATATGTCTGCTAATTAGTACGTTTGCAGAATTCTCTCGGTTTCTTAATGTCGACTGATTTAAGTGGAATCTATTGGAGAGGAACGGTCTTCTACCAAACTGAATAAATAAAATGTTATGTATACACACACACCAATTTCTAAAACGAATAATCAACTTCGTATTTCGTACTTCGTATCAACTTTGTATTTGATACACAATAACAACAAGTCAAAGAAAAACCACAAAAAGAATCTTTACCGCCACAACATCTCTGTGAGTTTTAAATTAATTTAACAATAGCTGTGTAAATAAGTTCTTATAGCGGAATGGAAAAACGAGTTGAAAAATTCATAAAACAGTTGGAAAAGCTCCTTAAACTCGATCGTGCACAACAAAAGACATTAAAATGAAGTTTCATGGATGTACGTTAAATAATGAATACATATTTTTAATATCAACACAAACACCTGACCAGCTGTTTAAAAAGGTATTCCCCGACTCTGAACAACGCGAGACTTTAATCCGCATAACAAAAGATTTTATTTGTTTGGGGAAGCACTCAGCGGTAATTAGATAATGAATGGTCCCCCATGCCCGAAGCAAAAACGTTCCCGCCTTTTAATCTACGATTATGTTACTGATTTTCTAACACCATTTCTCATCATTGAAATTATAATAGAATCAGGCACAACCGTACTTCGACTGGAATTATTCAAAAGATGTAACCTATAAAATGCTGAAAAGCATTCAACGTTTAGTTTAAATTTACGCTTTTTAAAATTTGAAGATTACACAACTTAGTGTAGCGATATATCGACTCTCGGGGTCATTGAATATCTGTAAATCAGGATACAGCAAACACTCATGAAACAGTGTCAATTGTAGTCTGTAAATATGTATCTTAATCAATATGTTATTGTCCTTGGGGATCCGCTAACGCCAACTGGTCCGCGCCCGTTTTTTTAAAACGTTCTAAAATTTGACTTATTATTGACCTTGGTATACCCAAGGTTCAGTATTCCTTCAGTTCTTGGACAGACTTTGTTCTCGACTGTCTTTGTGCATTGATTGTGGCGTTAGTTTTAAAACAAAATTAACGTTTAAGAGATATTCCATTTTGTTTCTTATAGCTTACACATATTTTACGAATGATAAAATTAAAATTAAATATTATATAATCGGTATAATGTGAATACTTTAGTCTCTGAGGTGTGAAAAGTCTGGTAGCCCGCACTGAGTCAGCATGGTAACTATGGCCTTAAACCTTCCCAGCGTAAGCGGCAATCCGTATCCAAAAGTAAAACAGAAGTGTTAAAAAAAAATACAGACGAATTGAGAACCTCCTCATTTTTTTGAAATCGGTTAATAATAATTGACATAACCTTTTTTCAATATTAATGATATAAATGCATCGCTACGCTTTTCTTTCATTAAATCCTTCAACATGCGCAGACATTCGAATAGGAAGGTAAAAATTTGAATGTAGAATTTTATTGCTATTTTTTAACTCCCTAACATTTTTGGGGACTATCCAAACACGAAACAATTGCAGTTAATTGATCGGTTGCTCTTAAATCAATAAACCGGATGCGCGCCCCGACATGGGGCGTGATAGGAAATAACAATGGGTTCCGCCGTACAATAAATTGTGGAGCAAAACTCGGCCCCTCAAATGGAAAATAGGACGTGATAATCGATATCCAAAACATTACGCTATTCACACTCGTTTGTTTTTGTGTCTTTATAGAATAATTAATGACTTGACGACGATTATTATTAAGATAATGATCACAAATTATATTATAATCTACCACAATGAACAATCATCATTGTTAACCCTTTTTATCGTTCCATTATTGAACACGAGTATTTTCTGAAGAAGAAATAAATGTTACATAAGTATGTAATTTGCCTCTATCATACTTATGTATGTTGTCTTCTTCAAGATTAAAACATTATATCGAATTTCATGGGCCAAAGCATAAGGTGTTAAGAAAAATACTGGGTTAGTAAATTAATACTGGCTGTAATAAAAAAGGTGTATTGTGTTTTCTAAATTCAAATTTCTAAATATCATATTTTATAATGTCCAGTTTTTTGTTTTTCATTCGCATTAAAATGGTCATCTTCAAATCTTTTATTTACAACAAACCCACGTATCATCGGAATTATTCTCATACATAAGGCGTGTGATAATTATGACAAGGGCAATTGAGCGTTTTAGGACTTAAAATTAGTCGGCCGACCCTAATTATATTAATTAGCTAACAGGTGTTAATCTTGTCGGAAACGTTTAGGGCAGCTGTAGTCCTAACAAGGTTTCGAAATTGTCGAATTCCGAAGAGACAGGCTAGTATTGTCGGAACAGAGAGGATTGTTACCCTTTTCGTATGTTAACGCAGAACCACAAACTTGTTCATACTAAAAACGCTTTTCATTTAAAACAATTCCCCAGTACAGATAAAATCTAATTTTATTATGTCCGACCAGCTATGGTAGCATGAATTACAGTATAATAACGCGTTCGGTATTCATTTGCTCTACATTCCCATGCGATTGCTTGCATACAAAACTTAATTCACTATTATTAGTCGAGCTATAATTTTGGGGTTCTATGTGGCGTTTAAAGAAGAAAGTACCTATTGAACAAACCTTTTTTATCCACCAGTTAATGATAGCTTAGAAGAAAAACATTTCTTATTTTCTATCAGGATTTACCATTGATAGCTTTTTAATATCATGCCTCGAAATCAATCTACACAACTTTGCATTTACTGATATTTAATGTATTTCGTGTTTATTATACCATAAGTTAGTCATACACGGAACTTTGGGTCGCCCTTATTGACTATAAACTTGACCACAGGTCTTCAATTACAATCATTCAAAGTTGTCAGAAAAAATAAATTCAACGAAATACAAAAAATAATAATGTGGTAAACAAATCTCATTATAATTTGGCTCTTTAAGAATGTCTCTTTTTTATACCATGTAAAATGAAGTTTACTGAGCAAGACTTAAACAATGAGAGGTAACAAAATAAATGCTCAATTGTTAAGTTTGTCTCATATTATAATATATTTCTCAGTAAAATATAATAAAATAAACCCAAAGTCATCACCGCTAGCCACGATTTTTGTAATGCATGCTTTAATTATAATCGGACAAAAATATAATCTAAGCTAGGAGCTCAGCATTTCCCATTTCGTTACACGCATGACGACGTAGACAAGATCCGGAGACCTAGATGCAACTTACAGCTCATTATATTGGTGTGTATGTGCAAGTATGTCAAGGCTTTGCGGGTTCTTACGACTGAGAATAAGTGGCAGGGTTTACAGTTTTTATGAAAGGATTAATTAAAATTACGCCTTATCCCTTAAGGGGACTACAGGCGTGATGTTACGTATTAATTAAAATCGTGAAATACATAAAGTAATCTGACGCTAGAATCATTGTACCAACTACAAAATATGGATCTTAAAAAAAATTAAACCTACATGATAAAAACCTACTAACAAACTTAAATCGAGATATAAAAATTTTATCCATGTAAAGGAAATGTTTCACTTATAATAATTTCCCGTCGCGTTGCAATAGCATTTACACAAATAGTGCTTTAGGGGCTGCACATACGGCTTTCATTTTGCATTATTTATACACAAAAATACAAAGATTTACCTTGAGTAAAAGCCAGGGGCTTACCGTAAAACATTCAAGCGGCAGTTCGAGAATTCCCGTCAGAACGGTGCGAGGTTACAATTTTCGCGCTCACTCAACCTTGAGCGAGGCGGGGTGGCGAGCGGGCATTAGCGGGGGAAAAATTAGATTTAACCCCGACACCAGAGAGGTTCCACCTTCACATCTATGTCCCTTTTACCCACTCCGCCCCTGCAGTTTATTCGTTTTATATTTTCTCTCCGAGGATATTTCTTAATTTCAAACGTGGGTAGCACCGTAAACACTGAACTTTGTTTATTAAATTAAATATACATAACCAGTTTTAAGGTTAAAGCGAAAACGAATATAGATATTTGCCACTAAACCCTCGCGTAGGCGCGGGTCAAGCAATTGTGTAACCGTAATTTGAACAGTAATTTAACTTGTTTGGGAGGTATGCACGGTTGTTAAGCGCAGTGTTAACTTCGAACACTTAGCCTTTTTGGCTAATTGTTTGCGCGAAATGAAGCTTAACAATATACCGGTTTGCGGCTACCAACAAATCCTACACTGTAAATTTTATACGCACCGACCGCCTGGATTTAGATAACATATATTTTAAGTGTGCCTAACTTAATATTACTTTTAAACAGATACTCGTAGACTACCTAAATTAACAAAATTTTTCCTTTAGGTTGTCTAGCTTACTATTATACTCGTATAGGTACTGTTTTCCGTTATGCGTCATAAGATCCATTCTCAATTCATAATACACATTACGATACGAACGTGGCGTCCCCAACACATCTCGTACAAAAGGGGTTATTTAATATAAACTTAACCTTAACTTAAAATTATTTAATATAAATAACCGCTTTTCCGTAATATACGTAAATATCAAATAAAAACTTTATAGCACCGTTTAAAATAAGTAAAGTCATTTTATAGCAAGTTAATAATATACTCTTTTCGACACTACTCAATTTATTTGTCGTTATTTCCATATTATGTACTAAAGCATACTTGTTTTTTTAATGCAATCTTCACTTATTGGTAGGAAATATTATATTTCTTTTACGTTCTTTTATCGTAAATACAATGTGAAATATAACGAATCTTAAATAATTCAATAACACTATGCCTACTATAAAATAATTTATTTGTATATGATTACATTGATAACATAATTTAATAGATCTGGAAATAAGTACCAATCACGCGTATTTTATTTTATAAAAAAGAAATTAATTACTAAACTTACACATTAAGATAGTAGGCAAACAAAATGCATTATGATCACGTACAAGTCTTAATGTAAAACTTTGATATCAGGTTCGAAAGCTGAACTATAATCGAATTTTAAAGAGAATGGAGCGTTTCTTTAGCCATAAGATACAGCTCCCCGCTACGAGGAAAACACGTCACTTGATGTTGCCTTTGTTCCAACTAAAAGGGTTAACTCTAAACACCGGCACTTAACCCTCCACTGCGCTTAAAGCTCTACGTTATTCCTTGAGGCAGTGTGATGACAAGTTGTTTACAAAGCGCCTTTTTCCGCAAAACGCAACGTACACTCACTCATTATGCTGCAGCTGAAGTTTGGAGCGCCTTTCAGAGCAATTGAATGGTTTTTACAAACTTGAAGTCAGTTTCAGATGCCATGTTGGTTGGTATTCGTTCTTCGTTTAAGTGACATTCACAATAAAAACGCTCCATTCAGAATACACCAACGGTTACAGACAGTTTTTTCTTGTGCGAAAAAGCAAACTATTTTGCAGGATTACTGACGTCACGTTGGCTCTCAGATATTAACATTCAAATTGCGTACCGGAGTAAATTTCTACCTGAGGCAAATCACGCACTCTCTACACGTCCTCTACATTTGCATCGCGCCCTTCACACACACATACACAACAACACATCAATGTAGGATTTTTTACAACTCTATTCTGTTCCATTGCTGTTCACGGGTCTTCTCTCACAGTGAAAAAGTTTAAGGCGTATTTAGGTGATAATTTCTCTGATTTGTTTTAGTCTACAATAATACAATTCTCTACTTCTGCTATGGATGTTAAGGATGTTTCCAGGAAAGGGTTAAGTTGAAACGCCAGCACTTAAGCCTCCCGTGTACGTCGTACCGCGGTGCTAGGGATCTTCAAACCATTACATAACGGAATGTTTTCATAAATATGTATTTGCAATGGAATCCTTTAAAAAATTTAAATTAGTCTTGAGCAATTGCTCAATTTTTCAGAACTAAGTTTCGAAAAGTAATTTAAATTTAAAATATAATGAGTATTCTAAAAATATTCCTAATTTCAATATTGAACAATTTATTACAGCCCCAAATTTTAAATAATAATTACACAAAACTACACGAAGACACAAGTGTAACTCAACATGCTGTGACCTTACTTTTTATCCCACCAACACAGACAGAATGAATTAAAACGTTCATACCAATATATGTATGTCACCATATGCAACCCATAAACGTGCCTGGACGGGATGGAATCCCTGCAAGTTCCTGCTCTAATACATATACTCGTAAATGGCCGACCTTGCATCCGATAATATTTTACGACTGACTATGTAGTAATAATAACAAATGGTCCATTTAAAGTGTACGGAATTTGCAGCTATCCAAAAGCCGACCGCGTCTGACATTGCTTTACTTTACAGATCGTCTGCGGAACAACCGCGACTAGGCTTCGTGTATTTCAATTAGCTCCATTGTGTACACTTAACACATTCTCTTCACGTTAGTGTACACATAGTTCTCAAATTAAACTAAAGTTATTTTGCAACAATACGAAAATATTACTTATTCCCGTGTATACCCGCATGCAGTAAGCACCGCTCATTTTCCCGCAATGAGACATGTATTTTACAATATTATGAAAATATCTTTAACTTTAACAATATAAAGAATCAAACGAGTATGACAAAACCTACCTACTTCTGCTTAAAATCTCCTATGTTATATTTCACTGCGAACCCTTGGCCATGATCATGTTATGCTAAAAATGTACATAACTTAAAAGCTTTTTAGCTGTGCGAAGTCCAATGTAAATAAACCTCTAGAGTGGTTTGTTTTTTATCCGCACCTATATATTTGAAGTCCTGAGGTTTGTTCAACAAACCCTTAAAATCAAGTTACGCAACGTTTCTTTAGTTATGTTTTGTTTTACATTTTTGTTCACACAAAAAATACATATTACCTGAATTACTTTCTGCTCGACGTATACATAAAAATAATAATGTTTGTTTTAGCTACCCTTTATTAGGTAACGTTCTTTTTTGTATTTGGCTGAACTATAGTCTGTTTTATAAGAATGTAATACTTAATGTTACCTAAACGTAAATTTAGTAACTTAATAGAAGCATAAGTATTTCAAGCGCGTTGTTTGGGTAACTTTAATCAGGCTTTAGGCCGTTGAAACTTTCGGAAATATATTAGTGGGGTTAGTTAAATATGAATCTGACGTAAACCGAAAGCTTAGAGTTCGTTACATTATGCTCATTACTTTACCGTAGTCCATAAATTGATAGCTAAATGACTAAATTTATCTTTTTACTCATGGACGCTGTAGAGCAGTTTTTATATTTTTTATTGCTCCTTCGCACTATATTTAATTGGAAAGAACAAAACATACAATCAAGAAAACCCTGTTATAAAGCATTAAGAATACGTGTATTACTGAAATGTATGTTTCAGATACTGTAGTGAAGGTTTGAGGGTTAAAGTGCAACCAACACATCAATGTCCTATGGTAAGCTCGGGTCTGTCGCCGCAAAAGGAAGGCTTAACCTAACAACTGAAGAAGCTTACTGTTCAAATGCACTTTACCATATATAGGTAAGGGTTAGTGGACGAACTGTCTTTCAAATGTTTTTAATTTACAACTCATGTACGTTTTCCAACAAGTTCTACGATTTTTACTCAACATATCTGAAATATAGTTGAGATATATTTTAGATAGTTCGTTACCCGCGATTATCCAACCAAAGCATATACGTCACTTGACATCCTGTCTTACGGCTTGGGGCCTTCGTGTACTTTTGTAAATAACAATGACTGTTGCGCAGGAAGCATTATAAAAATTAAACTTCCTTCGGAGGTAATCACGGAGAGCTATGACATGGGGTACTTCGAGAAAAGAGCAAAAAATGCATTCCTACAAAGCCCGTGACGATTTGACGGCTTTTTGAGTGTTGCAAATGTCTATAGGCGACGGCGATTACTTATGTTCAGTCACCCAGGAGGAATTTATAAAAAAAACTTTTGGATGGCTTAGCTCTTTCTATTGATTTAACTTTTAATTTGTAAAAATATATTTTATCCATCTCCATACATATTAAGTCCCACGCTTCAAAAGTATTTATATGTAGGATACCAAACCTAAATTATGCAACACGTCCGTCTATAAAGAGCAAATGGATGTTTACGAAGAGTCACCTTTAACTTTGCGGAGCATTTAAAACTTTATTCGAAATTATAAATTTAGAAGGATTATTGGAATGCGTACCTGAAACGAGGCGAGAGCTTAGCGCTCGGAATTAAACAGCCTATCACCTTGTTCGTCTGCCGGGGATTACACACTCATTTCATTTCACGCTTCAAGAGTCAGCACCCAAGAATAATGATCGTTCTATTATTATTTATGAGGCAACCCTAATTATTGCTTCACGTACCCTTGGTAGCTGAATTTATCGATTTGCTCGAGAATATGTGTACCATAAGTTAAATGGTTTTTTTAATTCCTTACACGCATAACAGGTACGTATTCGGTTATATAGCTCAAAAACAAGAAGGACACGTTGGGTATGTAATTTATTTAGAAAAAAATGTGGAAAGAACTTTGTCTAATTTTAGATCTAAGTACTTTAAGACACCGATAATTTAGGATAGTAACTTACTCTTATTTTACATGTGTTTTAGTGGGAATATATGTTGGTATTGAAATATGATTGAAGTTGGTCAAAATTCTTTGGGATATTGATTAATTATTCCCAAAGCAATAGACGTTCTAAACAATCTTCTTTGAATAATAATCTAAATATTTGTCAAATCACTCACTTAAACAAAGATAGACAGACTTTTCCAGTCTTCTAATAAGCATGAATTATTATTAATTTCGGAGTTTACATGATGTCGAAGAATCACATTGGTATCAGAATCACTAATTATACGTTATAACCCTACCCTCTCTATTCAAAGAGACAAGTGCCACCCTTTGACCCATTTCTTACGTCAAGCAGTACATCCGATGAGGGATGAAGGAGCTAGTATAATTACGGGCACGAGGCATACTGCTCTGCTCCTAGGGGAACGTTTGCAATCAATCTCGAACAAAGGCGATTTCTGCTTCTGCTTGCATAAGGTGTTAAGTGTTTATGTGTAGGCGTAACTTCGGGTACGAGCTTCGAAAGATTTATATACACACAGACTGCCTTAAGTCGGTAAAGAGCTTAGCGATTAAGATTAGAAGAAACTAAATTTGTCATACTTCATTTCAAACCTATATGTCAAGGGTTGTATATAAGCTGTTAAAATTATAATGCTGTAACGAATTGCGACAATTACAATCAACATCATTTGCATTTGCAATCATTACAGAAACAATGACTAAAAATGTTGTATAGCATACTTCACCAACTGCCATACCTCTGTGTTCCAAGCTCCAAAGCTCCAACACAAATGTTAGATGCTAATCTGGGTAAAGTGGTGTTTAGGCCAGCTAAGTTTCTAATAAGGTTTATCGGTGGTTACACAACAATGAAAGTTAAGAACGGAGGTCGGTCGGAGGTGTTTATGTTCTCTTTTGAAGCGTGAAACCTGTCATAAAAACTTGCCAGAAACAGTCATCCATCCCACACAGCGTCCGCACTGGCAGATAAAATTTATAGACAATCTCACTTCGATCATAACATTTCAGGGAAAGGATAAATAAAATTGTTATATTTGTGTGAGACAAGTATTAACTTATTACTGGCTAATGACTACACAAACATACGTAATATACAATTTACAAACCCTGAGCCACAACAGCTATGTAATCCTAGAACCAACTAAAAGAACTACAAAAGTATTCATCGTTACAACAATATTAAGAGAAATAAACGTGTACGTGAGTTTATAAAACTATTAACTACCTAGTAATTTGGATTCCTGCGATCGAAAACTTGTAAACTTCGTCAAAACGTGCTTTATTACGAAATGTTCTCGTATAGGACACAGAGGTATTAGAAAATACATAAACATTTGATGTTTTCTTTTTTTTCCGTTCTAGAAAGAAAGTGATGTAAACATATCGACACTGTAGACACATTTTCGTACACAATTCAGTCCCGTGAACTACAGATTATGCGGTCAGTTCCGTGTGTCAATGTAGGTGATGCCAAAATTGGATTAAGACAAGAAACCTGTATTACGCAGTGATTTTTTCGACCGTTTTATTGATCCACTGCTAGACCGGGTCTCCTCTCATTGTAAGAGGGATTTAGGCCATAGTCTACCAAACTGACCAAGCAGTGATAGTCACGTACAAAACTTTTAAACAAGGCCATTTTTGTCTTGGTATCACGTAAACAACTATACGCACTTGAGAAAAAACAGCTATTTTATAATCACAGACATACTTCAATGTTACTTATTGTGTAGATGCAAAACATACATTACAACAAATGTTGTGCTGAAAACCAATAACGTAAAGCTGAAGACCACATTTCTATTTACTATTGCATCCTCTATGGGTTAATTGTGTTTGTTTATATACGGTCGTATATTTATTTACCTTCGCCAGCACTGCCCGCCCACATGTCGATATTGACACGGGTGCGTCGGTAAATTTACTATTTATGTCGCCTTCAATAGAGTTGGACCGAAAAGAATTGTGTCAGATTATTAGCGTTCGATAACTTTCTGCACATTTCCTCATTTGTAATTTTTTGTCATATAATAATACGATATTATCAATACGATTGACCAGGAATGTGATGTTATTAAAATTTATCCTATTAATGTAACTATAATAAGCAGTTCTGTAGTTTTAAAACTATTAACTGTTATTACATGAATCAACTTCGTTCGAGTAACTAATCCAGTATTGAAGTTATAGGTACAGGAACGGTTATTCTTCAGCTACGCCCATCACTACCCTCAACCTTACATTCTAAACGAAAGAACCCAAGTAATTATGTACATAGTTTTGTGCCACACACAATTTCTTGTGGAATTGTGAAACTATGTTTCCTCACAAAAGGGTAAGTAATTTTGACAAAGAAGGGCCCATTAACTGGGTTTTATGTGTAGCGTGCCAGAATATGCACGGTATAGTTTTACGTGAGCATAGATGGTCTAGAGTCTGGAGAACGCTGTCACATTATCCGGTATAATGAAATAGTTTTAAAAAGTAAAATAGCCATTTAATTACATACAGAATTCTAAAAATAATCCGCTTTTACTTTTGTAATTCCATAATCACGCCGAAATATTTTAGTTGATGTCCTATTAAAAGGTAAAAAGCCTAATGCAGTGACTTGTAAATAGTCGATAGTGTAATAAAAATACCACAGCATCCATTCTCTACATCAAAGTAACACAGTGGCACAGATTGTTAAGTATAGCTCTTCCGGCAATTATTTTCCTCTCAACAAAGATGCTTGTTCGCCTTATCTCAGATTCAGAGAAAACCTTTGTCACAGATAATTAACTGCAGCGGTGGAATTAATCTCGTTCAAGACCCTTTTACTCACAGTTGAATATAATTTTTTAAGAGCTTATTTTATATATGTACGTATGTGTTTCGTCGAATTCTGAAATATTTGCATCATTATCATTATTGTGTACTCTTTAAACTTTATCTTACTTTCAACTTTATTAGTGTGTCATTGAATAAAGTATGATTACAGTACACATATAGAAGAATTTATTTATTCAAAATAGCATCCAAAGAATAACCCCTTTCGAAGAAATCATTTACTACACCATTTACTCTTTCCACGTACAAAGATTGATTATGTGTAACATATTCACACAATCCTTCCGAGAAATGATATTTCATGTCTGTCATCTCTGTAGCTTCTTCAGCCACCGCTGTGATAATTTTCATGGATATTAACGCCTCCATCAAACCCAACACAGAGTATTCTTTCAAATGCTTTTCCAATATGCTCTTTGGATATACATTTTCCACATTTAAATTACAACATCGTAGAATTGCCGCCAACGTTCCGTAATACGTGTTCAGAAGACTATCATGATATTTGGACAGAAATTCTCTGTCGGTTGACATGTATAAAAAATATGAAAGATCAGTTACTGGCGATGCATAACGAGCCAACTGATAGTCAATGAAAACTACATCTACCGGTTTGTTTCCCTGAAAGTAAACAATAATGTAATAATAATATTATTCTAGTTGTTAAACGCAATATTTTATGATTTAATATAACAAATAATGTACCTGATATTTAAAAAGCATGTTATTAGTCCAACAATCTGAATGACAAATGGTGCTATATTCGTCTGGTGATGTACATTTATTTAGTGCTAATATAACTAAAGGTGTAAATTCTTCTAGTTTCTTCTTAGCTACCGGATCTGTTACAACATTTACAGAGGTTTTAAAGTAGCACACCAGAGTTGTTGACACATTTTTTAAATCACCGTAAACAACATCATTACTGCACAATTTGTTAACCTCTTTAAATCTATCTGGATAATTCATCTTTAAAACAAAAGATAAGGCATGCAACTTTGCTAAATTTTTCATCACCAAGGAAGCGTGAACTAAGTCTATTTTTTGGAATCGTTCAAAATATTTTAGTCTCTCAATAGCTTGCATAACAATAGTTTCCTTATTATGTTCGATACGAGCAAAAACGACATTGGGAAATTTCATTTTCAGTCCTTCTATCTTTAGATTTCTTTGGATATTAAGTAACTCTGGAGCAATGACTGTATGGAACACATACTCTCGTCGATAGTATTCTCTGAAGCATTCTCTATCCGCTGGATTTGGGTGCCACTTCACAATCAGATATATTTTGATTTTTCCACCGTATTTGAATCCTCTGATTTGAACTGTACGTAAACCTCCAGCGAAACAGTCAATATCATCATTTCCGAAACTAACATCATAATCAATATCTCTTACATCAAGTTTATCTGCTACTGCATGAATTATATTAATAAATTCTTGATGAACACGGGATACTTTTCTCATACGCATTATTTGAACACCTTTACTTGTCAATACACTTTTTACACTAAAACTCTTATCGACATCTTGTTTTTCATTCTGAATGTTTATTTTATCAGGATTGACATTATCTAATAAAAAAATTGATACCGTTGATCTCATATCACTGCTCAGGAATTTTTTGTATTATAAAGATGATTGAAAATAAAATCACAAGAACGAAAATTTAGCTTGTTAATCAATGATTTTTTTTATGATAACATTATGTTTTTATTCGTATATCAGGTAATATGCCTATATGCAACACTTTAAAAAATTAACAAAACTAAAATATAGATCCATGTCTTATTTCCACATATTAGAAAAATCCATACAACGTTGCAAGTAACATGACTTTGCAATTCAATACTATCGATTGGAGAATCAGTTAATATTTCACTTTTATAATACTACAATCGAACTGGCCTATTATTTGGCCAAGTAATTGCACCTGACATAAATAATATCAGATTTACTGTTATCAGCAATCCAACACTTGGTTCGAGAACGGCGTATACAGCGTTATCAGCGCGGAACAAGTCCTGTTCAGACGAATGTGAGATAAACTGGTCCGTGCACACAATACCTTTTGTAATGTCGCTCAATGCCCGTCCAACCACTATGCACTATACTGAATGGACGTATGTGTGTCGTATGACTGGTTTCATGCATTCGCCGACGCTTTGTCTGCCATTGTCGAGGACCTTCTGGTCACTGGGCTCAATCTTGAAATATGCATACTATTGAATTGTCGAACGAACGTTTCAACAACCGAAGTTCTATTGAAGAGAAATAATAAGGGATACGAGTCAACGCAGAATTTTAAATGAATTTCAGTCGTATTTCGGTCTTATATCCATTATTACATAATAATATATTAACATCCTGTTACGTTTGTGACTGAAATCTATTATCCTAGTATTTTAACGAGTATTTTCTGTCTGTTCACATGTTGTATAGTTTGCAATAAGGTTCATTTCCCTTAAGCAAAATACTCCAGCGTCAGGTACGGTCGACTGTTTGCTCGGAAAATTTTCGTCACTAGTTGACGCGGGTCGCTTGCCTTTAGGCGATGTGAATTTATAGCAGGTAAGGTAGCACACACACTGCCTATACGTCAGCTAATATTTGTATGTTACAGAAGATCATATCGACAATATTCCATAGAGCCAATAGAATTTCGAATGGAAATCAAGAGGCGTGGAAATGAGTCTAGACGTTCAGGAAATCGAGTTAACGCAGACTTTTCTGAATTCGTGCGTCCCCTAATAACTTTTTCCACCCCACGTCGATCCGAACGATGATCTTGGAGAACAAAAACCGTAGAGAACGTAAATAGTGAATATACACGAAATAAAATAATTCACAGTGCACCGTACACCTTATTATTTAATCTCACGTTGAGAATTTTTAGGTCAAGCACTAGGCGATTACTTTCTTAATCGTTTAATATGGAAAAAACAATTTAGAGGACTGTTCTATGATTTACGACGCTAGCCAGATTTACGACGTTATTACGGAGAATACGATCTGCATTATACTCCGCTTGAAGCACAATGCCTAACCGAAGTAATCGTCTCTGACGGTCATATTGAAGGGAAGTAATGAAACTTCCCTCATAGAATAAAAGGAGAGAGAATATACTGTTACGGCGTAAAGAAATTCCTCTTTAATACCTACTCAATAGAAACCCACTGAATGGTTTTATCACGTTTATAAATTTCCCTAAAAGCCTAAATTGTGTTGAACCACGGAAATTCAAAGGAAAAGAATTCAAAAGATAAGGGATGCTTTAATAACTGGTTTGTGTTACATAATTCATTTTCGCGGGTCTGGATAATAAATCTGTACCATTCAAGCTAATGTTTCAAAAATATTTCTGCTCGTGTTGTATAACGATGTTAAATGTTATTCGCGATTAAAGTACGTTTATATTAAAACGTATGTTATATTGATGCGCTTATAGTTTTTACTTTCGTAAATTTAAGCTAGGAATTAGTGAGAAAAACCAACTGATGGTAAGTGGTCACGAATCACCATTGCCTATGAACATGTACATATAACGCCGACAAAAATACGGTTGCACCTCAAATCTATACAGTTTTGACATCATCGTCATCATACATTTCTCGGTATCAACTTCAAGCTATCAATGTCAAGGCGACAATTAATTTCATATAGACATTAGCTATTCAGAAGTATTTAAAATTATTGCAAATCGACAAAAAATAAAATGGATTACTTATAAAGAAAATCTTCGTCAGGGCTTTTAAAACAGCTCAAGAACCTGAAACTTAACCACTTAACTGAGGTTACCCTTGTGTATAGTATTAAATTAAGTAATTAATACGTGATAAGGAATGGTGCTAATAAACATATAAACTATACCCATGGATCCCGTCGTCACAAACTGCCTACAGACGCGGCAAATGCAATAAATGCTTATTTCGAATACACAGTTTCAGAATTCTTTGTGGCAATCATTTAGAGACGTTCTTTGGGATAAGGAGATTGTTGAAACAGTCTTTGTAAAAAAAAAGGCTGTTTGAGGAAAAATCTTTCAAACTGTTGCCGTTGCAACGAAGCAAAACGCAATCAAAGCACTGCAATACCTGTAAAGATTGAGAGTATTGTTTTCAAAAATATTCGGAACTCAGAAAATGTTATAGATTTTTATTTATTCAATACAAACAAAAAAAACATAAATAGCAGGCAGCGATTTTGTTATCTTTTAACATTATTATAAATTTACGTTTTAAGATAATTCATTCTTTAATAAAATCATCAGTTGTTCATATATTAAAACAATATTTTTCATTTGTTAACAATTTGTTGTTTATCTGTTAACGATTTATAGGTCATTTGTTAACAAACACCAAATTCATTAAAACAGTACACGGGAACACTTCTCAGAAATAATAGAATAACGACCCAGTTTTTTCAACCCTCACCTACGTTTGCATCGTTTGGGCACATCGTGTTTGGGGTGCATTAGGCCGGGTAGTCAGGGGTGCGTATCGATTGGCGCCCCACACCCCCTGCACTACGATATTACTCTCTGCACTACAAACTCACCCTTTCATTACGATTGCAACGTTACGCGCCTCGATCACTGTTTTGGTATACATCAAATTCCAGTTCAGACGTTTTGAATTGGTCGCATATAATCTACTGTACAATTTAAAGTAACATCTAGTTATGGTATCCTTTAAATCATGACTAGTTTAGGCAAAATATCACATTTTTATTCCTATCTATTCGCGTTAAATTAATAACAGTCAATAAATAAAATTCTCGATATGTTTTTAGAAGATAAATTGTGCTAAAACGAATTTAGTATAACACTGCCAAATTAAAAATGGAGTCACTTTACATAAAGAATCTTGACGATTTGCATTTAGAAATATTCCAGAGATAAATGCGCTGTATTGAAATATCTCGTTAACTGCTTTATAAAGATGTGCTGTAATACTAATACAAAACTCAATAGATTAGTCAATAGTCAATTGAAACTATAGACCTTATCGTATTTTCGCTTCCATAAAAATTTCGGGTTTCGCTTGAAGCGATATAAAGTTCTTGTTTCAATATTGAAAGCATTAATAATCATGGATTCCATTCATAATGCATAAGCAATTATGGATTCAAAATCCGTGACCACGAATGCTGTTGGAAACAAGGATAAACAAACAAACTGAAAACATGTTTATGAAAAATAGTAGAAACGCTGACGGGCTTAATAAACTCTTCGTCGTCATTCAACTCTATCTATATATTGATTAACGTCATTTCACTAATGATTTCTCCTTAACTCACCAAAGCTTACAGTATAACCAGTAACGTTGTGATTTTATATACTAAAGAAAAGTTAAATGTTTGATGAGTAATACGAGTACGTGGCATGGTTTATATCGCCACGAAAGGTCCATAACGGGTGGGAATAAAAGACCGAGTGCCAAATATATTTATCTTTAAAGATCTAATGTGCCCTATATTCATCACTCTCTTCATACCAAGATTTAATACCTAAAGTCACAATATCGTAGGCAAGCACATGTTAAAATAAATTAGCATATATTCCATGTCTATCATGTCGACTTAGCTCGAATTCTTGTCCAGTTAAACAGCAGGGAAAATACATTACATATGTACCTACATACATTTTGTATTCCTGTTTATCGCCTGTAACATCGCAATTCATTGCGTTCCAAGATATACAGATAACACCGGTTATCCTATTTATTCAACATCCTTTAATTTTGTTAAGTTATATTCAAAACGTATTGTCGAATTGTTCATTTCGGCATTGCGATAATGTTTCAGTGTTAATACCGTTCCATTATGACTAAGCGTACTTATCCGATCTTAACAGCACACGCGACGGTCATATTAAACGTAATTTGTATAAGTGTAAAAATATTATGAATGTATTTTAAAGGTATTACAAGTGCATTGGTGCTTTGGGTTTTGATACATGAGGTGTGTCAGCTTTGTTTTGATCTTTGACATGGATATCTATGATGAAAACTTAAGGTTTAGGTGGCGTACATTTGTTAATTCTATTGGTTTATAACTGATGTAATGTACTAATTTGTTACCAAAATTTATTTCTAAGCACCACCCAATGATGGCCAGCCACATTTTAATGATGAACTTCAATCTGTTAAGTTATAGTAATAAATAATGTAGATGGCGACAAACTTGATGACGGCGTAATGGCGGCCGTAACTCTTTTTTGAGAGCGGGCTTAGTGACACAAATGCAAAAAATCTCTCCCCGAAATGAATAGGGGAAAGAGCTCGGGTGATTTTTTCATTGTACCCTATACTCAATCGAGCCGAAGCGGTGTGCGTGCGGTGTCTGCAATACGAACAAAAGTTCAAATAAATTTCGCGTATCAGTTATCGTTATTTGTTTGTTAGCGCTAAAAATGGATTTCAGCAAATTTGATTTTGCAGTGCCATCGAACTATTGTCATTCATTATATGTCAATATGAAACAAAATATAGGTACTTTTGTACGTTCAAAAGTACAAAATATTAACCTACAACTGAAATTTACGAGGTCAAGTTGCTTTGTCTCCACAATCAAAATGCTTGCAACCCCTTTAAAAAATGGTATATCATTTTAATGCTAAGAAACTTGCAAACAACTGCCGTCATCTCTATATCTATATCTCAATAAATATAACTTAGAACTCTTTATGGCAAAGATGAATAGGTTTTCTAACCTTATCTTTTCCGTGAAAGCATTAATTATCTAATGTTGTATATTTTAGACGGTTACTAGTACGTACATAACTTATTCCACGGCCTCAAACCTACGTATATTGAACTCCTGCCCAGACCCCCAGCACATTCAAATGTAATTAAAATCAGTGACCTATAAAATAAGCGTACGAATGAAATCCCAAACATCTTTGATGGCCACCCTACTCAGAAAGTTTTACCACTCACAATGACCTGAGCAAATGAAAACTTTGCCTCAACAGCAGTAGAAAATGGTTATAGAAAGATCAAGGTTAGAATACAGTTTGAAATATACGAACAATAGGCTCAATATTATTATTATGATTAATATTCATTACTTTCATTATTTTTATGGTAGGAATTATAATATTATTCAAGTGCCGAAAGAAATTAACTTATATCTGTCCATAGTGTGTACAAAGCCACTTTTTATTACGTATTCGATTTATGTACCCACAACTCGTGAAGTTCGCTCTCGAGAACAAGTAAATACATTCATTTCATTTAACATCGTGAAAAGTATTCTGCTTAAATTTCGTAACGCATTGGCAACGCCTCTTATGTTGCACATGTCCATAGGCGACGTTGACCACTCACCATTGGGTACCTTTTTCCCAGCTTGAGAAACTATAAAACAATTACCTAGTATTTGAGAGAGAGTATTAGAGATATGAAATCCGGACATGTGAATGGCAGTCCTATTGTTGGAGTCTATTAGAGCAGGACGTCAACAGTTGCGACACTCGCAGCCGCGTACAATGACTTCTGTAGCTGATGGTGTCTGTCTCTAAATAACTTCCTATTTACGTTCTTTCGTAACAGATGTTTAAAGGATTTCTATCTTCATGAAATATATTTTTTAACATTGATCAATTTTCCTTTAATCGGTCAATAATCACTTAATTTCTTCTTCTTCAACCTGTAAGAGCTCATTAAAAATACTTACAACTTAAAATAAATAGATATCGAATGCAGAAACTTCTCTATAACGCTTTTAGTGATGAAGTCACAATTTATTTGTTACTTTTACGAGAATAATATTAGCATAGCACTCACTGACGACTATTAAAGCCTTGGGCTTTGAAGTCTCAATTGCTTTATTTGAAGTGAAACTAGAAACGGAAAGTAATTAAATTTAAGTGATCTATAGGACGAGGATGTAATGTATTTTATTCAAAACAAAGCCACGATAAAAGCTTTTTTAAGCCGATTAAGTTATCGTGAAAATGTAAGTCACTTAGTTTACTATATTTACACTTACAGTGAACTATGTATCATCTAAAAATACTTGAGATAAATTGATAACAAACCAATTTAAAGATTCAAGTTATGTAACATCGTCTTGCAGTATAATTGGATTTTCCTTACCAGACCAACCTGAACATTGTTTGAACTATTTTAATTAAACAATACATAACGTGGATACGTGATAATATTTTTTATTATCTTTATACTATTTCGTAAGTCCTGCATAATTTCTTTTGATGTGTCCACTTCTCAGAACGTTACCTGAAAGAGATCGCTACAAGCCGATGGTACCTTTTATTCTGTCTCTTTGTGTTGTATTGTGATGTAGTGTATTATTGCTCGTATATTTGAAATAAACAGTAATCTTATCGTTTGCCCTTCATCGTATCGTTTGCCTATTATATTTAATAAAAATACGAGTACAGTAATTGTATAGTAATCTTTACACTGTTGTTACCTACCGTTTCAAGCGTAACTAATAGATTATTACATTATTCTTCAAAAATATTTAAGAACACTTTGAAGTATTATAACGTTATGTCAGAATAAATTAATACAATTGTTTGTAATTAAACAATGTTAAGCCACGCACGCCACGCACCCGTCTGTCGTACGCAAATAGCAACCATCTGTATAGTTTATCACACAGGACAAAGCCAATTAAGGATTCTCTCATACCAGTCCCGAATCTTATATTGTATTATACAAAACAGAATAAAAATTAGCTACATTTATTATATTTTACCATAAGACCTTTCAAATTTGTGTGAAATGCTTAAGGTATTCATGAAAATTTTGCAACCACAGTTTTTATCGGTGCATGACTTATAGCCGCTTTATTCGTCATTCTCTCTTTGACTGTCAGCTATTAACCCAAATATCAGTTCAGACATGCTGTGTCAGTCCGAAGTTCAAAAGTTCGTTAGGTCAGGTTTTGGGACTGCAGAGCTTGCAATTAGTCGCTATGACCAGTGCTAATGAAGCTCGCTCGTATGCTAAGTAATTAGCTTTGCCGTGACATTAGACTTGCACGTGGCTGTAGGAGAATTGTATAACCAAACGTCACATTAGCCACCTTTTAGCCAGTACCAAATATTTCTAATCTTAAAAATTGGACAATATTTTATTAACAACATTTTTTTTAATGTTTATATTATTTATATGAATTATTTATTGTTAACCTGTTAATGAACGTTAATATATCTATCAATATTATAATTTACCAAAGAGAAATACTAAAATAATACTAAGTGATTAAATTACGATTTATATGTCTATTCGTTTATCTTAACCTATTGTATGCCTGTTGCGCTTTCACGACCAAACAACATGAAAGTGATGTATTAAATGATTCTTACACACCAAATTGCACGTGGACAAAGTCAGTCAAATCAGTCGTAACAAAATATTCTAATTTAACTTAAAATCTTGTAATGAAACAAATTTTTAAAGAAGGTCATGTTATTTGCACATGAGTTTATTCATTTATTTAGTGAATTAACAATAAAAATGGATCAATGCAATTTACTTACGAAATATTTAATGATTTATTCATTGAATGCGGCGGTTCAACAAACTATGGCACATTTTGATGGACTTTATATTATCAATTTGGATTGCAATCATTTTTCATTTCTCCGGTAAAAATTGAGGACGTTACGGTCAAGTCCTCTGCCCGCAAGGTCCTCAATTACTCACTATGACAGCACCAATAGAGGCAATTTCGGCTGACGAGTAATTGGTTATTCATAGAAATTGAAAATGACATTCACCTTTACAAGTATGGTATTTATATGACTTTGGGTAGTTTTACTGAAATAAATTAATAATCTGTGACATTATCCAAAATCTGGTTACATACAAATAATGTACGGAATAACCTATATAGTAAGTTAGTCTAGTAACGTCGATGAGTAATATGTATGTCAAACAATAGGCATTTATTTCACATTAATTATTTAACAACAAATTAATTAATCAGTTCAGATTCAAGACTATTCTTTACACGTATTGTATTTTGTAATTGCTTGTGCATTAGCTATTGTAATCAGCTTTAACGCTGCAAGTGAAATCGAAGGAAAATAATATAATCATAATATTAGCGACAGCTATCTATAATATCACAATATTCTCAACACAAAAGTTCGATTGTATCAATAAAAGCAGGAGCAAACGGATCCATTAGATGTTGTAATCACTACAAAGATGGATATATTTTCAACATTCAAACCATTTAAAGTCTTAACAAACAATGGCGAAGATTTGTTTGAAATTAAACGCATCACCTGCTTTTGTTTTAAAGCGTTTCATTGTTAGCACCTTTTCTTCTTTCCAAATTTGCTTCAAGTCAGATTATATTACTACGAAAATCGGAAGTCGTAAATCAATTTTGTGTATATTTTCCCAACACAAAATCATCAAAAAGCTTTCTCTTACCTAATTGTCTAAGTCTTACGAGACTATATTTACAGGAGAATACCATGATTTTGTTAAATAACTTTGAGCCGAAATGTCAATGAAAGGTTTTAAATTCAAGGAAAACACGGTGCACAGGGCTGTCAGTTTTATTGTAAACGAACTGTGCGCCGCGGCGTTACTCACATATATCCCTTATCCTGTGGAAATTTCGAGATAAATAGTAGCCTGTATGTTGTCCTATCTTCCAGTGAAAGTCGCATTAAAATCGGTTCAACCGTTCCTGAAATTTGTCTTTGTCCGCCGAAACAGAATGACAGTACAGACAAACATACAGACAAGAATATTGAAAAAGTTTGTGTTTTCGTATCGTGTAAATAACTATAAACAGTTGATAAAACACAGTTATTTTGAAATCGCAGACAGACACTTCAATTTTGTTTATATGTGTAGATGATGCGCATTACTTTGCAGGATGGTGTGGTCAGAGGATGTTGTTAAATTCATTTTATTATTCCTCTGAAATTAGTGACATTATTTTTAACCATTTAAATAGGTATCCATTATTTATTCCGAATACCTTGTACATACCTATAAATAAACTTACATTGTCTTTCAATCTATAGTTTATGTATTTATTACAAAAGGTCAATCCATATTTTATGTATTCATTAGAAACACAAACAATGATTAGGTGATTAACAGAAAATTCCTTTAATTGTGTACAATATGTTACCAATCATGTCGTTACGTAATATTGTCGCGTAATAATAGTACATATTACGAATATAGACTCGTATCGTATAATTTGTAAAATTATAATTCGAACTATTGCGTTATAATGATCATCAACAAAAAATATTATTATGAATAAACAGTAAAATCCATAAATATCAACCCGATTTTGAGTTATTTCAGTTTTTAATTGAATTTCTTTTAACTTTCATGATTTCAGCTATAACTAGAGTAAGTTAATAAAATAAGAAAAATAATAATTAATAGTTACTTTCTATCATTTCGGTATTACACAAATGCAACATTGACACAGCGCTATTGTATAAAGATGCGGGTTATCACATACAATTGCGAACAATACGTGTTCCAATTGAGGTGAAGTGCTTAGTTCCGCATATAAATGTACCAATTACCTACAGCTTCTGTCCGCGGAAGACGGGTGATAACTCTGACACTCAGTATGTGCATATATTTACATTTAGACACACGAAAACACCTCGACTTCTTTATTTAGATATCAAAGTGAGTACAGAATTAAAATGAAACTCGTTTGCAATTTACATGAAGCCAGATTAAAGTAGCGCTAGTTATTTAGGCCTTATGTGCTTTGAAATAAATTATTTATATATTTCTTACTTATATTCAAAAATATTCTCTGGGCATACGATTACAGTATAATTTGAGAACCTATTTTACGGCTATTCCAGAATTTAAAACTGTACATAATAACAGTAGAAAACAGCATCAGCTGCTTATATAATTTCCCAACCATCAATAACAATGATTCATACATAATAAATAAGATAAAAATATTTCAACTATTTCAATACTTAAAATGTTTCGCGAATTAGATGAACTGAACGACATTCCACAAATCACTGGAACCTCTGAATGTTATCAATCTCGAGAATCAAAGGATAATCCCTCTAAAATTATTCCGAGACAACAGGGATAAATAACCGATGAAATTCCTTGTTGATGAGCGTTTGTAAATAACTCCTCTAATCAAGCGGGATATTGTTCCCAATAGCCGTGTTTGGCAAATTTACAAAGCGATTCCTCTAATTATCAGCGCAAATTATCCGACCCGATTTTGGAGCATCTGAATATCTAAATTAGACGCTCATCGATAGGGCCCCAGTATAATAAGGGGAAACAGAATTGGGGTACACAACTACATATGTACATGTACATGCTTCGTATAATGTGTATGTGTGTGTGTATCAGAAATCTAACTTTATATTATTATTATTATACCTTCACGCCAGGTCTCTAATGGAGTAGACAGAAAGTAACTCGCTTATGACTTGTTTATAATACCTACAACACATTAACTATAAAAATATCTGGTGAAATCCCAATGCATTTTACATATTTATTCATATTGTGGAATCGTTGTGGATATTAAACAGAGAATATACATCAACATCTTAACCGTTCTTATTTATTTAATTACAGTTATATTATTACTATGATAAAGAAATCGAACGGAAAACGATCCTAAATACAATTACGCTGCGTGTTGCTTATTTATACGGATTGTTAGCGACTTGCGACCGCGTCAAGACTACGGGTACTTCATTTGATCATTAGCTATTCGAAAAACTCACCAAACAATTAAACGTGAAGGAAAACTTCGTCCTTTGAGACAGAGGTTCTAGTCACTTGTTGGGCAAAACTTCGACTATTGGAGGTTACTTCGAAAAGCATAATTGAATAAAACTTGTACTCAAAGTATAAGCTGCTTCGATTTAAAAAAAGTTCTTATGAGAATATGACTGCAGACTTTCGTTTGAGGTAAAATGAATTTAAAGAATGTTTATTTTCTCCGAAGATTATAAGTATTCTCTTTCTTAAATGAAAAAAAAACAATTATTTAAAAGATAATTAATTTTTATTTCAAAGTTTAAACCCAAGTACAGACATAGAGACTGAATAAAAGCACTCAATTTGCACAAAGATTAAAGATATCTGCTGTTTTGAAGCCGATTTCGCTGCCATTCGAAATTATGAAAAATAACCTCGTATATGTTACTTCGATCATCTCTGAAAATGGCAATATAAGCTATTCTGTCCAATGCGCCTAACCACATGGAAGTACAAGCCCAGCACCAAGCTTCTTTACAAACCTTGTAATGCTAATAGCTCAATATTAATTAGGATTGATCTCCTATCATTTTTAATAGGGAAGCTCCCCGGGGGTGAGGACAAGCTTGTCGGCTTTTTCATGACTGCCATATTGGGAGCAGAGGGTGGAGTTCACCATAGTCAACGCTCTTGGCAGTGCCTATTAGTGACCTCAATCGATCCGATCTTAACTTACGGTTCTTCATATATTTCATAGTTCATATATTCTTACCTAATATTATGTTTTCCTGTACACATATTAATAGCAAAAGCGAAATAATTGTAGACACATTCATCGCTTTCTCACTTCGTCTAGAAACTCGTGTATGAAATTTATTCCACCGAAAAATTGTTTCCACAAAATTTAAACTTCTCCTTTCTCCCCACTGGCGCATCTGCGGGGCAAATAAAAAGTTCGTTTATTAGATACTTGTCTGCCCGTATATGCATAGCTGGCAGCGAGAAAGATAGCCAGACTGAGCCTCGTGTGAATATGTTACGTAAAATGCATACTATATAAAATAATAAAGAAGATGAATATTAATACTGGATACACAATACAAAGTTTACAAACGACGTAGCACGTAAAATCTAGTTATAAAGCTAACCGCAGTACTGGCATTAGTCAATTTCATCGTAGCAGTAAACCAAGGGACACTCCACTTCCACCTGATGCGTAACATTAATTGCAATCCAAGTTTCAATATGAAAAGTAAGCATGCGCAACACATACGTTGTACAAAAGGCATGGTATACGCAAAATTATAATAAAACAAACGAGATAAAGTAAGAAGTAAGGTAAAATACTAATACCTATTTACTCGTTACCTTACTTAACCAATAATGACGTAGGTACCTCGCGTATTTATATAATTGTTTGACGTTTGCTCGCTGCGTGTAAGTTACGTACCTTCAATGAAAACAGCGCGAGCGGGACGCCGTGGAATGTATTATAGACCTTTTCCACGTCGATAAGTAAATGTTACCCTTGTCCCTACAAGTTATGAACCCTCCTCGCGTTCGTTGGTACATAAGCGTATTTTTCCATTGCCTCTTGAATCTTTGAACGGATTACAGCAACGAACGAATGAGAACGGAGTCGGTTACATTAAGAGCTTAAAGGATAATGGTCCGATTCACGTTGCGATATCGCTGGTTTTATTACATTGTCTTATGATTTTCTATTGAAACATTTCTCAGCCTTTATAAAGAGAGAAGCTCACTTTTCAAATGTTAAATAATGTTTATATTAAATGTATATCCAAGGGATATTATGATAAAACTGTTTTTTAAGTTATTCGCAATAATTCTCAGAGCTTTCGAAATTACATTTGTTTAAACAATCTGCCATATTGAGAACGAGAGGCACGTAATTGGAAACTTTGAGTGTCGTTTCTAAACATTCCGGCGTCTATTTACCAAGCCTCCCTTAGGGGAATGTCCGAAAATATCGATTGTACCTGTTGTAGCTGTGTCACTTCGAGTGCTTGGTGTATACAGAGGAGACGCAATATTGTTTCTCTGAACCCGCTGTACCTAAATCGTTGTATCAAGAATATATTTCAATTAAAAACGTATTTCAATTTTATAAAAAGAATACTTCACTTTAAATAACAAATTTGGGTTCTGTTATATTTTATAGCTGTATTTGTACTAATTAAATAATTTTTATTTTACGTTTTTGAAAATCAGTACCCATTACAATAGAGTTTTGTATTCTGTAATGAATTAAATTAAAAATGACTGTATAAATAATGAAAAATACTTACAAAGGTATAATTAAAAAGTTTGTCGAATGTAAGGAAGGGATTAAATAGTTTAGGGTTTTAAGATGGAGAATATCAAAATTACTGTCGAATAAATTGTTTATACATGTAAACAGGAAGATTAGCGTTTGCGAGGCTTTACTTTACAAATGTAAAATATCCCTATAATGCTTGTTACGTCTTCAGAGAAGGAAACTTTTTCAATTTTCATTCAAATACAAACTTGACGGCACTTAACGTGAAAATATTATCAGAATTCTTCGAGGAATATTACCAAAGAAACCTTTTTAGTTTAAGCACCTTTAGAAACATTGCTGGAGGTCACGCAGATCACGACTTCGACGAATACTTTGTGAAAAAGCTTACTCGTATTTGTACATAATTATTTTTGAAGTAGTTTAACGCAATTTGGGAAAGTTCGAGAAGAAATTTTGAGCAAACCTCCGCTATTCTATCTTTATATTTCCTCGTTCCTGTTATAATTCATACCTCGCATAGGATCAGCGTTCCAGAATATGCCACGCGATTCTCTCTGAGGTAGTAGTAAACACTATACAGTCGGTGATATAAAGAGAGGAATAGAAAATTATGTTAACAATATTTCTAGTCATATATGTCATATATATCTAGTCTGGGAGATGGTAGAACCTGTATACGGTTCGCCCGGGAAAGTGCCACCGCCACACCTATTTCTGCCGTG